>PYAF01001165.1:31156-44384 GCA_007407185.1 Glycine tomentella | reverse complement strand
GACTACACGTGAATGTTGCCTTCACTTTGATCCCCACCACCCTTTTTATAGGCTAGGTAAAGTGGCTTTGTGTAGAAAAATCTCCAAACTCATAATTACCTTGCTTTCTACATGGACAAATCCTAATGGCTATTGATTTCTAACCATCCAAGTGTCCTTATTCTTGATTTTTCTCAAGGTTTCTTCATTCTTCTTGATGATACACGTGCCATAGCTTACTTGGAGAGCAAATGTCACCAATTCACTTGGACTAGCCAAGCTTTTAAGAGAATTTCGTGCTTTCTTTATTTCTTGAATTTTCCCAAAACCCATTTTAGTAAAATATTGATTCTGCTGGATTCGTTAACCGTTGGATCTTCTTAAAATTTTAAAGGTATAATCCTATCTCATATATCTAATTCTTGACCGTTGGGATCTTTGAAATAATGTCTAGAAATGTCTACGGGTCCAAAGAAGTCAAGAGGAAGTTTACTTCAAAAAAAATCTTCTCAATTCATTATTACCTTACTTTACAAATGGATCAATGGCATGTATCCTAGCCTTTTAAGCATCCATGTGTCCATTCTTGAAGTTTCTTAGAGTTTTCCTCCATTGATCTTGCATCATATGGTCAAGGCTTTATTTAGAAATCCAAATAAATCCAACTTTCCTTTGTTACCTATAATAGCTAGATTCTAATTTCCTATTGCTCCATTTTGCCTTGAATGATTAAAATTACTAAACCAATTTATTTAGAACACTTATTCCTTCCACAATTAAGAGAAAATTCTGTAGATTATGTCCATACTTTTCTTATAATTTTCTGATACCTGAGTTAGTCTATATTAAGCTCTTTTCAAACTATTTTCCAAAATTCCTAGAAATTACTGTTTATGGTTCTCTGCCACCAACCATGTAGATAATTTGTTATCTAAAAGCATTTTATCCAATACTCAGACTTCCACAAATTTCTAAAGCCATCTGGTCATTTTTTGACCTAAAGGGTATTTTGGTAATTTCACCATTGACCTAGGGGTATAATCGTCATTTCTTACAAATGTTCAGGGTATCTCTGAAATTTTCATCCTCAAGGTATTCTTGTAATTTATAAAACATCCCAGGGTATTTATGAAATTTCCTCCTTAAAATATCTTGTTAAAATACCTAGGGGCATTTTGGTCATTTTTAAAATGTCCAAGGGCATTTTCATCATTTTCCCTAAATTTTTGTATTGTTTCTAATTAACATTTTACATTAGTAATTGACTGTGGTTCCACAAATTTGGGGGTGTTACAACGACTCCCCCTAGCTTGGGTACCCACGAATCGCCGTCGTTCCTCGTCGAACTTGAGTTCTAAGAACTTCCCTTAAGAAAGGGATTCTTTGATTTGGGGTTTTCAAGGAAAATTGATGAAGGATTCAAGCTCACCAAGTGTTTCTAGCAAGATTGGTGTATCAAGGAAGTGATTTGGTGAACTATGGTGAAGAAATGAAGCTTGGAGCTTCAACAATGGAAGGTAGGGCACTGGAGGAAGAAGAAAGGGAAGGTTTTGGGCAAAAAATGGTGGTCCTGTCAGAGGTCCCGCGCGACTCGCACCACCTCTAACGCGATCCGCGCCAACCTCCAGTGTATCTGGTGCGATCCACGCCAACCTCCAGAGAGAATTGGCCTTTTGAGCAACACTGACGCTAATCGCGCCAGTATGGCGCTACTCGCACCAACTCCCAGACCTGTGGCGCTACTCGCGCCACAATGGCGCGACTCGCGCCAGACCCTGGGTCATTATACTTCTCCAATCTCCTGGGACTCCTAAGTATCTGCAACATATTGCAGATGTGAGAACCACAACCGGTATCTAATACCCATGAAGTCGGATTAGCACAAAAATAATTGATCTCAATCATGTAAATACTTGAGGTAGAAGAATCACTATGTTTCTTGTCCTTCACACTCTTCAAGTAGTCTGGATAGTTTCTCTTCCAATGGCCAGTCTTGCCACAGTGGAAGCACATAACATTGCTTTTGTCCTTAGGTGCACTCTTACCCTTCTTGTTGCCCTTTTTCTTCTTGGGTTTTCCTTTGGGCTTAAGGGAGTTTCCTTTTGCAGGCTCCTTAGCCTTACCCTTGGCCTTATTAGGCCCACCAATCAGAAGAGAGTGTGTCTTATCCTTTTTGATAGACACCTCAGCAGTTGTTAACATACTTAACAACTCAGGCAAACTCACAAGCATCCCATGCACGTTGTAATTCATAATGAATTGACTAAAGGAAGGTGGAAGTGATGTGAGGAGTAAGTCATTACTTAGCTTGACATCCATCATGAAGCCTAGATTTCCTAGCTTCTCAATGAGCCCGATCATCTTAAGAACATGACTGCTCACAGCCATGCTCTCAGACATCCTACACGAGAACAATTCTCGAGAGGCCTCATACCTCTCATGCCTGCCTTTAACATCATACAAATCCTTGAGATGCAAGATGATAGAGGGAGCATCGGGAGCATCCATATGCTCATGCTGCTTTTGCAGCTCAGGCGACATGGATGCCAACATGAAGCATACTGCCATTATATTTTCAATCATGTGCTGCTTATGAGCTTCCATTTCGTAGAACTCATAATCAGCTTCCCCTTCCTTAGGAGCTAGGTGGACAGGGCCAGGTGACACAACACCACTATCAGTACCCACAACCTTCACCAACGGCTTCCAAGGGAAATTCCCCATTATACCTGCAAAAGCACATAATCACAAGTGTCAAGCCATGTCAAAAAAACACACACATACAAGCAGACAGAGAAGACAAAGGAGGAAAAGGTAGAAAAGGGTGTTGTCTAATACAGCAGAAGGATCCTCTACCGAGGGTAGTTACAGGATGGCATGCGATTTAAAGGAGGCTGGCAATAGCTCCAGGATTGCTTTGTGCAACCTCTCCACTAGGGTCAGCAAGTCCTCATCGAATGACTTCAACCTGGTGGGGTCAACTTGCTAGTAGAATGGGAAGCAAGGCTCCCCATCCTAGTTATGTATCAATGGCGGTCCAACTGCCACGACACCACTCTTGTGGACCTTGAAGAAACGGTCCTTGAAGCGGCGGAAGACATTGGTGTCAACCTCGAACAACTTCTTGGAAACATTGTGCAAGGAGACCCAAGCAACCTTCCTAGAAAGTTTTGTTTGAAAGAAAAATAAAAAGACTTAAACACTCGGCCGAATGTTAAAAAACGAACAAAGAATCTCAAAAACCCTCACCACTGCCCAACTATTGGGGTGAAATTGGGAGGGTTCCATGTTTAGAAAGTCCAATAAAGCACACTGGAAATGGGAGAAAGCAAGGAGAAGACCCAACACTTCAAAGAGGCATCGATACATGAAGAAAACAGGCAGTACGCCTGGCGCCGCCCTTAGACAGGGGAAGTCATCACTCCACAAGGCTCGATAATGACCTTGCAGGAGTCCCCAGGGGTCATCAACTACACTTGATGGCACATGACACTCACATGCGCTAGAGAGGTCAGGGATAATTGGTACTAGAAGACATCCTCTCTAACCCATTTGTAACTAGACACAACAGGGGCAGAGGATGGTGACCCAGTGCTACGACTGTGATGCACACGAGGAAAGGCCCTCCCACTTCCAGCACCACTTTGCCTTGTCCTTCCAGAGGCAGACAGAGGGGGAAGGATGGAGAATGGTCGAGGCTCGCCAGCCCTAGGGGAGACGGAAGGCCTTGCCTACTGCCAAGGGCGAGAAGTGCCCTCACCAGCTCGACGAGAGTCAGCTCTCCTCCCTAAAGAGGAAGAATCATCGTCGAAGATCTCGCAGTGGGTTTCCTCCCCCGAGGAATCACCGACCGAGATCACCTCATGCATGAAGGGTTGCTTGATCGATCCCCAGAGTCACTACCTCCCAGACCAAGAGCAGAGTTAGTGATGGGGATTCAGACATTTTTTTGGAGCAAAAAATGTTACTTTGAAAGAAAGCAAAAGGAAGCAAAGAAACAAGAAAGTTTGAAGAAGGCTCGAGAATCAGAAAAGCAAGAAGGTTGGAATGGAGGTGAAGGAAAGTGTCAAATGTCCCTTCCATTTAAATAGGGCGTAACTTGTCAGTTTTAGGTGAGGACGTGAAACGCCTCCCTCGCAGTCCGAGCCATGTTCAATCTCCACTCACCCACTTCTGCACGACTCTAGTACGTGCCTACTTCTTAAGTGACATATATGCACGAGTATGGTGCGTGTGCTTCACGCACTTGGGGAAATAACAAAGCATAACACTTGCTTTTAATGCACACATCAAAGATTAGATATTGGCAGAAGTTCAACCTTGACGCTTCACTCGCGTAACTTCTCCTACCTCATCTATAGAACCAATATGTCCTCCCTGGACATTTCAACAGTAACAACTTGGACAGTACACGTCCAGGTTAGGAGGCTTAACATGGCCTCACTCTTATACTTTACAAAGTCATCAACCTCGACATTGGATACACTTGTCCACCCTCGGGGGCTTCTGGAGCTCACCATTATCTTACTTGTCAAGGAACACCAACCTTGACACTGGACATTATTCATCAACGCTTGTTCATCCTCTTTCGTCCGCAAACTGGCTAAGAGGCCAGGGGGCTTATGTACTGTACAAAATGATAAAATTACACGTGGCCATTACCATGGGATCACTATACATGTGTCCACTCTCCGTGTCAATCCTGCTACATAAATAGTGCAAATTTCTGCCCTCAGTGTCAACCCTACTATAGTGATAGCGCACTTTTCCACCTTCCGTGTCTACCTTGCTACAAGAGCGTGGACATCAACCTTCTACAACCGGTCTCCACTGGTCAACAACATATCTATTATGCCTAATTATTCAAATGGGTGCAATCACCTTAGCTCCTAATATATCTCTAATTATCTACAAGCTGTTACTTATCTACAAGTAACAACATATCTACAAGGTACATCTGTTATTCGAATTATATAACTGCCTGTTATTATCCGTTATCTTATCGACAGATTCATTAACAAAAAAAGGCCCAAGGCCCATACTCCACGCTATAAATATAGGTTCTCTCTAAACCTTTACTAACTGATCAATATTCGCTCCATTCATACTATTGTTCACCCACGGTGAACACACATCCGAGGCACCCTCGGAGACCTTCTACCTACACTTATATACTCAGTTATTCTTCTATAATTGATGTACTTACTTGAGCGTCAGAGTCTTTTCCTTTGTTTTGCAGGTCCCCCAACTTAACAAGGTTGACTCACCATCCGACGTGTAGAGTTTGGAATCCACTTGGACCTCGTCCATTATCATATATGAAATTTTCAGATTTTGGTAAGAACACCTTCCTTTATGTACTACTAGGTCACTGTTTAGGAGTCTCTTGTTTTCCTTTTGGATTTTTTGGCCTGTTTCCTCTTTTACTAATGACAAAAAAAAAAAAAACTTAATTAACTTGCTTGAATTAGGTGCTATGTTTATATACCTCTCAGCCACCAGCATGTTCTTCTGCACCTAAATTTGGAGTAGCATGATAAGTTGCATAATTTCATTTATTGATGTTTTGTTTGTTATGTTGTATGCTTTCCTTGGAAAGAGTAATGATATTTGAAGTCTATTTTATATACTTTATTAACACTAACGCTTTGTTTGGTTATGCATATTGATCCAATTTGGAAAAAATAATGGTATTTGCAGTATTTTTTTCCACCAAAAAGAATAATGGGACTCATTTTACTCATTTCTCTCTTCACAAATGGCGGGTAGATGAGGGGCCGGGGTTCCTGAATGCTAAGAAGAAAATGTCTTTTTTATACCTACTTTCCTCTTTATTTTACAAGTGAGAGATAAATACTCAAAGAGACCTTCAAAACCAATACAAACACACATCATTTTATTTACCAATTAATTAATTATACAGTTTACATAATCAATTATATCATTTCAATTGTTAATATATAATTTTTCTGAGTTTGCCTTTTAATCAATTATTTGAAATTAGTAATCTATTAAATATATTTAGAGACCAAAATGATACTAAGTCAACTTTCATTTAAGTTTAACTAATTAGATTAACATATGTTATCTACGTGTACATTGTTAAGTATGCACTAAATTTTCGTATATTATGCACCATCAACTGCAATATAGACATATAATATTGTGTCAGGTAGCGGCACAAGTATTAACTTTAATGAAAGTATTTTAATAGTTATATGCATGTATAACGTGTCAAACCAGCCCAAATTTGACCAGCCAGCCCGACTTGAGCTAAGTTGAACCAATTAACTAGTTAAATAGGTCTAACCAAAAAATCTATTTCTACTTAAGCCATATATTACAGACTAATCAAACCAACACTATTTTAACTACTTTATATATACTTCTTTTTTTTTTTTCGGCAGCATATATATATATATATATATATATATATATATATATATATAAATGTAGGATACAAGGGGTACCCTAATCCATATACAAAGATGACCAAGTAAATAAAGTGAAACAAAATTTCTCGTGATTTCGTTATATTAACAAGACCTGGACAATCAAGTTAGAAAACTATAATATTTCTCTTACTTTCTCTTCTTTTCTTTTTATATTTCATCGTTATCAAACCAACAGTTAGAAAACTAAAATAATTCCCCGAACATGTCATAAAGGATGATTGTATGCCAAAAGGCACCATATTGAATTATTGATTGTGTTGTGGGGTTCTAGCCGACTAATCAGACTTGAGCGCAACTTTGTTAATTAGCTTGTGTTAAAAAATTAATAGACCTTGTGTCACTAGCTTCCTTAGTTGGCTTACGTTGCCCAGATAATATCATAATTAACTAATGTTTACATCAGGTCGGTCATGATATTTTAAGACTTAGAAAAAAAATAATAAATAAAGGTCCCTTTTAAATATATAAGTATTTTAAATGTATATATTCTAAAAGATACAATAAACATGTAGTTTCATTAATATATATATATATATATATATATATATCATAATTTTAACAAATGTTAGAAAAATGTATTAATTTTTTTAATCAACTCCATTACTATCATTTATTATTGATCTTTTATTACATTTTTTTAATTCTATTCATATCATCCAATTTTCATGTGCTTTTATATTAAAAATAGGAGTTTAATATTTATACATTAATGATGTAGAATAATTTTACAATGTCATTCAGTCACATCATCATTTAAATTATTTTAAGATAATTATTTTAAAAGTTAACAAATTTATAAGTTATAATTAAATGATTATGTAAATAATTTACATTATCAAGTCATAATCATTTTTTTCTCAAAAAATATTCACGTTGCTACACAAAGGCACAAACCTAGAAAACAATGGGTTCCTTTAATGTGTTAATATATAACTCTTCGAGGAATGCCAAAGACGTAAGAATCAAGAAATCTAGTTTAATTGATTGTACGGGGGCTTGAGTGTTATAAATCTTCTGCTTTTGGTCTGTGTTCAATTTCTACGGGTCCAAAAAAAAGAAACCAAAAGCACAAGATCAGTTAATTAAAACATAATGTTGCGTCAAATTGATCTGTAACTAACGGCAAGTGAACTGATCATACAAGTAATATAATGATAAGAAAATATTGTCTCCACGAGGATTGAGGCACTAATTTGTTTGTAATTAACTTCTTTAAATTGAAAAGAATAAAAATAAAAGAATTTATGAATTAAAATAAGTAATTTGAGATTTGTGTTATGAATAAAGAGAATTAAAATACTGAAATTAAATTGCAATTAAAGATAATATTTATGATAATTGAGAATTTATGAAGATGGATTGTGGTTAAAGCGCAATCACCTCTGTTCCCTACTTATATAATTGAATTGATAATCAATTTCACTTACTATAATTGTTCAAAGATATGCCTTATTTCATTAGTTAAACCCAGATTTCTCGGTCATTTTAACCCTTTAATCCTAATTAAGAATTCTAATCTCTTAGCAACCCTTTTTCAGATTAAGCTTTAAGATGACATATTATGTTTTGCAATCTTTCATCCCTATTCCTAGGTAATATTGGATTGTTACTTTACTGCTTTCAGAAACTAAAATCCCAATATCCCTATTGTGAATTCTAGCCCTTAGAACCCTAATAGATTGATCAAGTCTATCAATGACAATCAAAGATTAAGAACAAGATAAAGTGAAGCAAATATAATAAGATTCATTAACATCAATTCAATTAACACAAGAGTTTACATTAGCTTTTGGCCTCACCACAATCAAAGAAGGATTAGCCAGGCATGGTATGTCTAGCTCAATACAATAAAACCAAAGAATAGAAAAGAATACAAAGAAGAAGAGTAACCAAACCCCTCAATCTTGGCTTCCTTCTTGATCTTCTTGATTCTTGATTTCTCTCAATGCCTCCTTTTTTGGTGTTTCTGCCTCTAGGTGTGTGTTTAGAACGTCTCATTACTTCCCTATTTATAGTCAAGCTTGCAAAACCCTAATATCTTTTTGTTATCATCTTATCCTATTCAGTTTTCATAATTCCCGTAACGGCCGCGCGACTGGCGCCAGCTTCCAGTACTTGTGGCGCGATCCGCGTGGACTTCCAGTAGGTCTGACGCGATCAGCGTGGGCCTGACACGATCCGCATGGGCCTTCAGATCCAATTGCTTCTTTTATTTTGCTTCTTTTCTTCCATTTATTGCTCCTAATCATTAAAATAATAAAAATTAATAATAAAAATCAAAAGTAATGAATTTTAACTTTATTCTAGCATTTATTTAATATTTTCTATTTATTTCCTAATAAAACTAACCTAAAAACTACAGTATACTTGTAGTATATCACGTAATTACTTGAGGATGGAAACCATATAGAGTGAATGTCCACATCTTCAAGATGCATGGCATAGCTCTACCGACCAAAAATCTACATATTCAACGTAGTTTACATTACGACCATAAAATGCGGAATATATGCAAGGAAAGTCTTGATATGTCTAAACATAACATGATCGTTGACACTTGATAGTTGATATAGGCATGTTTCCTCGAGCGAAGAACACGGCTGATATATGCGAATTTATTGTTGAAGAAGTTCTATATTTCTCTCGAGGTTCAAACCATGTTTGATTTGTTCAGAGACGACTACTCCAAAATGTTTCTGTTCATGTATGTATGGTTGAAGAAACCTTCAATAGATAGTAATTAATCAGTAATGATGATCATATAGTAAGCATTCCATTTTAATTTCAAAATTGGCGGCAAATTAGTCAGCAGCTACTTTCACCAACTCCACGTGGACGCAAATTTCGGAGTCACGCGTTCCTTTTGTGATACTACTCAATTTCTTTCACTGTCTATTGAAGTAGTCCAAAATTAAAGTTACTCCAACTTTTATGGGAATAAATTCTGTATATTGACTTTATTATTATATAGTAGTTATATTTTAGCCAGATTTTTAATAAATTTAGCAATTATTAATTGGTTACTTTAATCTCTAGGTTCTTGAACTATTTTATAATTTTTAGTCGGAGAACTGATTTTGAAATATGAGAATACTGGTTGAAAAACATGTAGAAGTTAAAAATCTTGAATTTAAAATATGTAGAGGTGATATTGGTATGGAGAAATGAAAATACTTACCCATAGATGTTGGATTCAGAAGCAATATAACCTATAAAAGGTTTGAGAAAAATGTTGCAAAGCTTGAGGAGAATTTAAGAATTACTCAGCAGATCCTTGAAATATTTTAAAATTTTAAATTAGATCCATTGAATTTAAGAATTACTTAGTAGATCCTTGAATTTTTTTAAAATTTTAAATGAGGTCCATTTTTTTCCTTCAATTCCGTCCTTCAACTTATATTTATTTTTTAAAATTAAGTTCATATTTTTAACTCCATTAAGAAAAATTAACATGAACCTAATTAAAAATAAATACAAATTTATGGACCCAATATAACTAAAATTGTCAAATAATACTCAAGGACTCACAAATTAATCGAACCTATATTTTACTTTAAATTACTAGTTTTATTTTTAATTTTTTAAAATCTAATAATAAACTTTTGAAGTTTTAATTAAATATAAAATTTGATGCATTGATATTTTGAAAATATGAAAATAAATAATATTTCAATAAGTCAATAATTAAAAATTATACGTTACTCCCTCCACATATTTTTAGTTGTTTTATCCTTCTTCTTTTTTCAAAATAATATTTCCTTTAAAATTTTAAAGTCTAATTAATGTTTTTTCTCAAATATACCCTGGCATGCATAAAAAATAAAGATATTAAACACGTATATATTTTAAAATAGTTAAACAAGTATATTTTAATCCAAATAGTAGAGGCCAATAATAATTTATAAACACTTTTCTTTTTTAACCCATCAAAAAACGTCTTGAATCAAAACATACAATATTTTGAACGTGGTGATCCTAATAGTGTATTGAACTGGAGTTTGGAACACCATTATGTTAAAAATAATTTTAGACAATTAGTTTGACTACAGAAATAGAAGCCATTTTGAATTCATTGAATAAAAACTCAAATATATTACAATAAACGCTTCCGCCAAGTGATGGTGAGGTCTTGATTCATTTTATTATCAATATTTTGTCACAGACGTCTTGGTGCAGTTTGATCATATTGGTGTTCCATAGTGTAATGTACAAAATGTGGAAATTAAAATACACGTGACCATTTATGGAATCTTCTGTACGCATGTCTATCCTCCACCATAGACGGATGCAGGTAGTAGATTGGGGGGGCAAGTGCTCCTCCCTAAATTTTGAAATGAAATTTTTAAGTGGGGGTGATAGATAATTCACAATAACATAGGCAGATTCAGTTACATAAAAGAGCATGTTGTGGAGGAATTTATTTTTCTTCAAAGATCAACTCTCTTCAACAACTGTCACGCTTCTATCATTGTTGAGGTTGTAAATTACAAAATAGTTTTTGTTCTGATCTTTGTTTTAAATAATCATTGGATTTTTGTTATAGTATTATATCTATTTTGACTCCACCAGGTTGAGAATGGTCATTTTTTGGTTGCCTATATCGGTGATTCATCTGAGGGGGCACCTGATGTAAAATATGGTTGCAAACTTATAAGATAGATCCATTAATTAAATAATTAAATCTATCATAAATATGGTTATTTTTATTTTATTTAGTGTTTGTCTGTCGCAATTTTTAGTGTTTTATTTAGTATTGCAATATTGTGCTCAAATGAGAAGGTGAATGAGATGTAGAATGGTAGTACAAAATGAATTGTTTTCATTGTTCTATTCAGTCAAGAACAGTAATTCGGTCTTGGCTATTTGTTTGTCCATTTAGATTATGTTTTATAATTGTTTGTTCCTTTAAATTTTCTTTACAAAAAAAAAAAAAATCGGGGCCGCTGCCCCCGAACCCCCGCCACTTAGTGTGCGGACATAAATAAATTTTCTTGAATCCACCACTGGTGCCCCCCTTAATTATTTTTCTGGATCCACCACTGCCCTCCACATCAACCCTGTTACAGAAGCACATACGTCAACCCTCAGTAACCAGACCATTCAGGCCATCGGCTTATCTGTTACGTATATTATTCAAATAATACACCTAATTATCATCAAAAGATTTAAGCACCAGATTATCTACAAATCCGTTACTTATCTACTAGGTAACAGATTATCAATAAGGTACACATTATCTTTAATTTAAATTATATATAGCCTGCAATTATATATCTTTAACCTTATCTATAGGTTAATTATCTATAAAGGCTCAAGGCCCACACTCATCCTATAAATACAGGTTCCATCTAACCTTTCCACACACCTTGAATCAGCCACACACGACATATTCACTCATATTCCAAGACTCTTTATACTCGGATCGCCACACTTTTATATGCTTCACTGTCATATCTTTGATGTACTTATTTAAGCGTCGAACTCCTCTCCTTTGTTTTGCAGGTCCCCCTTCTTAACAAGGTTGACTCACCGTCCAATGTGCAGAGTCTGGAACCCACCTGGACCACATCCACCCTTATGCGTGGCAATTCCAGATTTTGGTAAGAACATTTGGCGTCCACTGTGGGGCCGCGATAAAACTTACCCTACGGCCTCACATTTTTCCTCAACCTACCTAAACACATATTTCCTTCGCCAATCTGTCAATGGTCAGTACACTGTCTAGTCTCAGACGCAGTACTCCCATTGAAACTTCTAACCCTCCTCAAACAACCTTGACCAACCAAGACACCATCCAACAACTCCAAAACCGCATTGCGGAGATGGAACGAAGACATGAAGAAGAACTCCCAAGGCTGAAGGCTGATCATGATCAGCTGGAGGCTAGGGTAAGACATCCCCAAGGTGATGAACACTCGCCTATCACAGGGAACGAGCATACCCAAGGGGAGTCGCACCCTCGACAGACTGTCAACCCTCAGAAAGGGAAACACCAACTCCCCATTTATTTCACCAGCCGCATGCTATACACGATGCTGAGAAGCGCTATCAAATGATAGAAAAGATAGCATTGGCACTAAGTCACTTCAGCCAGACGCCTTCTGCGTTATTTTCGAAGTCACCAAGTGATAGTTAAAACAAACTATCCCATCAAACAGATACTGAGAAAACCATAATTGGCAGGCAAAATAATGGCATGGTCGGTCGAGCTATCAGAGTTCAACCTACAATATGAACCCCGCGGTCCCGTGAAGACATAATTTATGGCAGACTTCCTGGCGGAGTTTGCAGGAAATGACAAGTCCACCCCACACTAGTGGAATTGTTGCGTCAATAAATTGATGCGTAACTCACGGCAAGTGTACCGATCGTTCAAGTAATAATTTGATAAGTAGAGTATCGTCTCCACGAGGATTGAGACACTAATGTAATTGTAATTATTATCTTAAATTGGAAGAAATAAAAATAGAAATAAAATTGATTTATGGTTTGTGTTGTAATTTTGAATGAATTAATAAAACAGAATTAAATTTCAATTAATAATAAAGATGATGCAATATTAAAGAATAATTGTGGTGAAAGCACAATCACCTCGGATCCCTACTTGTTTAATTGAATTGATAATTAATTTCACTTACTATAACTGCTCAAAGATACACCTTAATTAATTGGTTAAACCCAGATTCCTCGGTCATTTTAACCCTTTAATCCTAATTAAGAATTCTAATCCCTTAGTAACCCCCTTTCGGATTAAGCTTTAAGCTGGCATATAAAAACTTTGCAATCCTTCATCC
>PYAF01001165.1:20277-31056 GCA_007407185.1 Glycine tomentella | reverse complement strand
ATAGAAACAGTGTTCCTATCCACTTTCCCTCCATAATATAATTTTAACCTATACCCATTAACCTTAAAGGCTCTCTCAGCATTTAGAGGGGAGATCTCAATAATTCCATAAGGAAACACATTCTTTACCATAAACTGGCCAGACCAATGAGATTTGAGTTTACCTGGAAATAGCCTCAATCGAGAATTGTACAGTAATATCTGTTGTCCCGGTGTAAACTTCTTTGGATGACTTTTTCTGTCATGCCATCTTTTTGTCTTCTCCTTATAAATTTTGGCATTTTCAGAAGTTGGTAATTTGAACTCATCAAGCTCATTTAATTGCAACAATCTTTTATCATTAGTTTTAGAGAGTTCAAAATTCAAAAATTTAGTGGCTCGCATAGCCTTATGCTTTAATTTAACAGGAAGATGATAGGACTTACCATACACCATTTGGAATGGTGGCATACCTACCAAAGTCTTGAAGGTTGTCCTATATGCCCAGCATGCATCATCAAGTTTCCTTGCCCAATCTTTCCTAGAATTTCACACTGTTTTCTCTAGGATCCTCTTCATCTCTTGGGCTTGTATCTCCTGTTTTAGCTCTAATTTCGGTACTTCAATTACCATATCAGATTTTTTTCTTTTCCAGCACTTCCACACTTACCTCAACCTCTTCTTGCAAAGTATCTGTGCAAGTCTTTGCAAGTCTGTGCGTGAATGTCCTTGTGTCTAAGGCTTCAAGTTCCTCGTCTAGATTTTGATCATCAGTCTTATCTGCATGAAGTACAGTATCCAAAACATCTACTCTGAAACAGTCATTTTTCTCAGATAAATTTTTCATTACATCAAAAACATTAAAAGTGACTTATTCATCAAACATTCTAAGTTCTAGTTTTCCTTGGGCTATATCAATTATAGCTCTAGTTGTAGCCAAAAATGGCCTACCTAAGAGGATAGGTATCTCACTTTCCTCTATATCTAGAACTATAAAATCAGCTGGAAAAATAAATTTATCAACCTTTACCAAGATGTCTTCTATGACTCCACTAGGTTTTCTCAATGATCGATCAGCCAATTGAAGAGACACCATGGTAGGCTTCAACTTAGAAATTCCCAAGGATTTGCATATTGAGAGAGGCATCAAGTTGATGCTTACTCCAAGGTCACATAAAGCCTTACCCACATTTACATTACCTATTGCGATTGGAATGTTGAAACTTCCTGGATCTCTGAGTTTGGGTGGAACTCGCTTTTGGATAATGGTGTTGCACTCTTCAGTAAGAACAACGGTTTCACATTCTCGCAATTTATGTTTTCGAGACAACATATCTTTCATAAATTTAGCATAATTAGGCATGTTAACAAGGGCTTCAGCAAATGGAATGTTAATATGCAGTTTTTTAAACATTTCTAAAAATTTAGCATATTTTTTCTTTTGAGCTTGTTGCTTAAACCTCATGGGATAAGGTGGTTTCTCAAAACGAGAAAAATCCATTACCTGTTTAGAATTTGTATTAGCAGAATTTTTATCATTACCTATTTGTGTTTGTACCTCTGATTCTGGTTCAACATTTTGAGTGGATTATGCTTCCTCTCCAACCTTTTTCTGCACTACTTTGGATTTCTCTTGAGGTGTGACTACAGCTTCACTCCTTGTAGTGATTTGTTGCTTGAGCCTCATAGGATAAGGTGGTTTCTCAAAACGAGAAAAATCCATTGGTTTCTTAGGAGCTGCAGCAGGTTGCTTCTTTTCCTCTTCCTTGCTTGTCAGTGTTTCCACTACTTCTTCTTGCTCAAAAATTTTAGTGGCTTCCTTTTCAGCATTTTTCTGCACCACTATAGGTTTCTCTTGAGGTATTATCATAATTCCACTCCTTGTAGTGATTGCATTGACATGCTCCCTTGGATTTACTATGGTGTCACTAGGGAACTGTCCCAACTGTCTTTCTGCAAGCTGCTTTGATAACTGACCAATCTGATTTTCAAGATTACGAATAGATGCACCTTGATTTTTGAATTGAGCTCTGGTTTCTTGAATGAACTCATTAGTATTTTGGACAGCTGTATTATAGCTTTTTCTAACTCAGAGGGCTCTTTAGGTGGAATAGGTGGAGGTTGTAAATAATTGTTGGATTTATAGTCCAACCCTCCTCCTTGATATTTCCTCTGAAAGTTGTTACCCATAGCAAAATTTTGATTTCTCTGGAAATTTTGCTGGGGTCTCTGGTCATACCACACACCATTTACTTGGTCTGCTCCTATCATTGTGGGACATTCATTTGTCTGATGGTTGTCTTGACAATATTCACAACTGAATACTGGAGTTCTACTTGGTGCGGGTTGTACTGCAGAAATCTGAAGATTCTCTCATTAAGCTTGGCAAGTTGTTGTGACAAGAGCTTCTGTTCTGCCAACATAGCATCACTACTCCCCAACTGAATCATCTCACGCTTGGGCTGAATTGCAATGCTCTCATTCTCATTTGTTGCTAAGGAATCAATCAACTAGTTTGAGTTGCTGTTTTAGATCTGATTGTGCCTCCTGCTACAACATTGACTATCATCCTTGATTCAGGAGTCATCCCATTGAAGAAAATTCGTACTTTCTTCCCAACGGTCATATCGTATTGAGGGCATTTTCTGATCAACTCCTGAAATCTGTTCCAAGCTGCACACAATGTTTCTCTAGGATGTTGAGTGAAATTAGTGATTTCATTCACTAATTTATTATATTTTTCCATAGAGAAATGTTAAGAGAAAAACTTTGCAGCCAACTCGTCCCATGTGGTGGTGATGCTAGGAATTTGTCTGTCCAACCATTTGAGAGCCTTTCCTTTAATTGCAAAAGGAAATAATCGCAGTCTAATAGCATCATCACTCACCCCCTAGTGTCTTATTGTATCACAAATCTATAAGAATCTGTCCATGAAATCATGGGGGTCTTCATCATCTTCACCACCAAATTGACTTCTCTCCACTAAAGTAATTAATGATGGATGAATATCGAAGTGGTTCGCCTCTATCGGTGGTCTGACGATACTGGAATTTGGTCTGGTGAATAATGGAGCAAGGATGTCCTCCATTAATTCATCTCCTAGTCGCGGCTGGTTATTATTTCTTTCAGCCATCTCTAATTCAACTGAAGATTGTGAATTAGAGTTTTCTGTTTTCTGTTTTTGCTTAGCTAGCCTCCTGTTCCTTCTTGCAGTTTTCTCTATCTCTGGATCAAACTGTAAAGTTTCAGGTTCGACTGAACCTCGCATAAACTAAAGAAACAGATTAGTAAACACAAATTCCAATTTTAAAGAATAAAATTACAATTAAATTGGCATACTCAATCCCCAGCAACGACGCCAAAAACTTGTTGCGTCAATAAATTGATGCGTAACTCACGGCAAGTGTACCGATCGTTCAAGTAATAATTTGATAAGTAGAGTATCGTCTCCACGAGGATTGAGGCACTAATGTAATTGTAATTATTATCTTAAAATTGGAAGAAATAAAAATAGAAATAAAATTGATTTATGGTTTGTGTTGTAATTTTGAATGAATTAATAAAATAGAATTAAATTTCAATTAATAATAAAGATGATGCAATATTAAAGAATAATTGTGGTGAAAGCACAATCACCTCTGATCCCTACTTGTTTAATTGAATTGATAATTAATTTCACTTACTATAACTGCTCAAAGATACACATTAATTAATTGGTTAAACCCAGATTCCTCGGTCATTTTAACCCTTTAATCCTAATTAAGAATTTTAATCCCTTAGTAACCCCCTTTCAGATTAAGCTTTAAGCTGGCATATAAAAACATTGCAATCTTTCATCCCTATCCTTAGGTAATGTCAAACTGTCACTTTATCGCTTACAGAAACTAAAACCCCAATATCCCTATTGTGAATTATAGCTCTTAGTACCTCTAATAGAGTGATCAATTCTATCAATGGAATTTAAATTTGAAGAACAACATAAAGAGAAACAATCATAATAATATTCATTAATATCAATCCAATCCACACAAGAGTTCACATTGGCTTTTGGCCTTTACCACAATCAAGGAGGAATTAGCTAGACATAATTACGTCTACCTCAATACAAAGATAAGGAAGAAGATGAGATAAAATACAAAGAGGAATAGTAATCAAACCCTTCAATCTTGGCTTTCTTCTTGATCTTCTCTTTTTCAGCCTCCATGTGTGTATTAGTGTTTCTGTGTGTTTCTACATGCCTAAAACGTTCTGTGGCTTCTTTATTTATAGCTAGGTTTACTAACCCTAAAAGCCCATTAATCTTATCTTTTCATTAATCTTTAATTTGAAATTCCCATAACGCCCGTGCGTCTGGCGCCAGTTTCACGCGGATCGCGTGAACGTTCAGTGCTTGTGGCGCGACCAGCGCGGTTTTGTCGCGATCCGCGTGAGCTGCAGATTCCAGTTGCTTCTTTATTTTGCTTCTTTCTTCTATTTATTGCTCCTAAATATTAAAATAACAATAATTAATGATAAGATAATTTATATCTATTTAAAGCCTTTATTTGATATTTTATCTTTAATTTCTTAATTATTTTATTCTAAAAACTACATATGCTAGCAGTATATCAGGAATCTTTACATGGACGGAGCACCAATGTGAAGGGAAACGGAGCAAGAATCACACTTGAGGGGCCTTGCAATATCATGCTAGAACAAGCTCTCAAGCTCAATTTCAAAGCTTTGAATAAGCAAGCCGAGTTTGAGGCACTCACAGTAGGCCTCAGACTCGCAAAAGAACTCAGAGCTAAATGTCTGAGATGCTACTTAGATTCACAACTCATCTAGGGACAAGTTGTCAACAAGTTCCAGACCAAAGAAGCTACACTCCTCCAATACTATCACATCGCTAGAACACTCATCGACAGTTTTGAGTGCTTTGTGATGTATCATATACCGAGACATGTTCTCTTACGCTAGGTGTCAAGCACCCTGTCACTTCTGTCGAACATCCCAACCAATGGTCAGGTGGAAGCGAAAAATAGGGTCATCCTCTGAGCCCTACGAACTAGCTTGACAAGTCTAAAGGTCTCTAGAAGGAAAAACTCCCCAGCATCCTGTGGACTTACCATTTCTCACCATAGATAACTACACATGAGACCCCTTTTCCACTAACATATGACACAGACGTCATGATTCCTGTCGAACTCAGGGAACCATTGACAAAAAACTGTTATTTCAAGAGCAGCACCATGAAGAAAACATAAGGGTTGAGCTGGAAACAACATAAGAAATTAAAGATATGGCCAAAATTAGAGAAGAAGCAACCAAACTCCATACATCAAGAAGATACAGTATGAAGGTTTAACCACGAACCTTCCAGCCAGGTGACCTAGTCTGGAGTGTCCAGGGTGAAGCCAGAAAAGATCTCTGCGTAGAAAGCTTGGATCCAACTGGGATGGTCCATTCAGGATCATCACTAGCCTGAACAATGGGGCATACAAGCTACAAGAACTAAGTGGTGAATATATGTACATTCCAAGAACATGGAATGCTACCCACCTAAAGTTCTACTACAGCTAAACATTCTGAAGGCCGAATAGTGTACTCTTTTTCCTACTCGAATCTTTTGTCCCAATAAAAAAATAGGGTTTTGGTTTGAAATGTTTTAACGAGGCACATTCGAAGAATAAGTAAGGAGAATATGTACTTAAATTCCATATTAATAAAACATATTTCTCTCTGTCATATCATACACTTTTGTCAACCTTGCAGGAACATGACAAAACTCGAGACTAGCACCTGACTACTCTCTAAGGTCCAGCCTTGACAAAACCCAAGATCAACTCCTAATACTTTACAGGTTCACAAACCCTAGGGTCAGCTTTCGGTAGCACCCTTGGTGAACCTTATAGGTCTTTAAAAATCCAGAGTCAGCCTTTGATGACACTTCCGGTGGACCTTACAAGTCCTTAAGATCCATGGTCAGTCCATAAAAGCACCCTCAGTGGAATTTACAGGTTCTTAAAAGTGAACCTTACAGGTCCTTAAACATCTAGAGTCCACTTTCTACAGCATCCTCGGTGGACCTTACAAGTTCTTGAAGGTGAACCTTACAAGTCCTTAAACATCCAAGGTCCGCTCTTTCTATAGCGCCCTTGGTGGACCTTACAAATTCTTAAAAGTGAACCTTACAGGTCTTTAAACATTCAGGGTCCGCTTTCGACAATGCCCTCGGTGGACCTTACAGGTTCTTAAAGGTGGACCTCCAGCAAAACCCAAGACTTGCTCCTGGTACTCTACAAGTTCACGAATCCAGGGCTAGCTTTCGATAGCACCCTAGGCAGACTTCCAATAGACCCAGGACGAACGAGTCACTGGTTAACCTCCAATGGTTCGCAAAACCCAAAGTCAATCTTTGGTAAACTTCATTCTCCCAAGGCTTGACAAAATCCAAGGTCCACCCATGGTGAGCCTTGACAAAACCCAAGTTGGACAACTCCTCTGGTATCAAACTTGACAAACTCAAGGTACAACAAGGTCTACCCTTGACATACTTTAATGTTGCTAAGCTTTCTTTTGTAGGAATACAAGCTTGTAGGAACCTATGTCCAAGGTCCACCCTTGACACTTAAAAATCTAAGACACGCTCTTGGTATACTTACTCCTTTGGAACCTAAACAAACAGGGTCATAAGATCATTTGTTTTGCAAGAACAGACGTCCAAGGTTACCCCTTGACACCCAAAAGCCAAGACACGCTCTTAGTACGCTTATTCCTTTGGAATCTCGACAAGCAGGGCTACAAAGTTGGTCACTCGCAAAAGTAGGAGTCCAAAGCATGTGTCTAAGGTCCACCCTTGACGTTCAAAACCCAAGACACATTCTTGGTAACAATGCTACTTCGAATAATTGACAACTAAAATACGAGGATCAACCACTTATCCTCATACAAGAAACAATATGAGACACCATCAAATCGCAGGGTCTCATTTTCTACTACGAAAGGACACCATTCAAGCAGTCTATGCTCATGATAACGACTGCCGAATCACTATAAAACAATTAAACTATGTTAATTCTATAACACATGATTAACCTAGGTCAACTCAAAGACACGATCAATTTGGTTCCAACTGAAAACAACAATGAACACACTCAAATAACCAAGAGGGGGTGTGAATTGGTTAAAATAGTTATTTAAAATTATCTTTGAAATAATTTGTGAAATTAAAATGGATTGTATTACTCAATCACCCTTTTTCAAAATCAGAAACTTTCTTTCAATCAAGATACACCTTAGAATGCATGTAATGACAGAATTACTTTCAATTTGATTATAATTTGATCACCCAAGAACAAGTAATGAAAATATAACCAGATTTGAAAACAAGACACAACAATTTATACTGGTTCACCTTACAAACATAGAGGCTACATCTAGTGTCTTCCAACCAACATTAGGTTAGAGTTTTCACTAAATCAAATATGTTCTTTTACAAGCAATTACAAGTGATTATCTTTATCAACCCTAGATAAAGAATTAGAATTCTAAAACCCTATTAGAAATAAAATCACAAAGAACTTGAGAACCCTACTCAGATCTTTACCTGATGACTTCCAAGACATGAATGCTTGGATTGGATCATTTCCGGATTGTAAACTTCAAGACTACATGAATTTTGGTTGGAAACCTAAATAAAAAAATGGAGAAGATTAAGGAATGATTAGGAATGACGCCTCGATCCACAAATAGAACGATAAGTCTTAGGAGGATTCGAAACAAAGGAAAGCTTCCTTGATAAGAATAGATTTGGTTTTAATCAAGAACCAACAAGAGGTTAAGCTCTCAATTCAAGCAAGAGCTTAATTTCTATTGATCAAAGCTTTTCCAAAAATAGCAAAGTCAGAGTATTTATATGGCTAGGCCTCTAATAAACACCTAAAAATGTAAGTTTAGGCCTATTTGCAGAAATATCAAAGCCCATTACAAAAATAACAAAAATATATAGAAGCACTATGATTTTAACCGAAAGTAATTGATTAATATGATCTGTAATCGATTAAAACAGAGCGTTTAAGCATTGTGTAATCGATTACAAAAACGTTGTAATCAATTAAAACAGACAGGACTTGCTTGTGTAACCGATTACAGAAACATTGTAATCGATTAAAACAGACAACACTTCATGTAATCGATTAAAACAGACAGCACTTGCTTGTGTAATCTATTATAGAAACGTTGTAATCTATTAAAATAGACAAGACTTCTTTTGTGTTTGCACTCAGTTGTCACCAAAGGAAGTGTTTCAAGCTCTCCTTCTAGACCTTTGGCTTGGAATAGACCTCCATCATCATGATCCTTAGATAGCCCTCTATCATCCCCTCCTTCTTGAAAAGAATCTGACCTCGGATTCATATTCAAAACACCAATATCACAAGAAGAAAGATCAGCGACATTAAAACTAGAACTCACCCCATACTCACTATGCAAGTAAGCCTTGTAGGCATTGTCATTAATCCTCTCAAGGATATTGAAAGGTCCATCACCCCTAGGTTGAAGTTTAGATTTCCTTTGGAAAGGAAACCTATCTTTCCTTAGATGTAACCAAACCTAATCTCCGGGATCAAATACCAATGTTTTTCTCCCCTTGTTGGCAAGTCATGCAAATTGCTCCATCTTCCACTCAATTTGATTTTGCACACTTCCATGGAGATTCCTAACAAAAGTAGCTCTAAAGAACCCATGCATACTCAAAATAGAAGAACCATTAGGAAAGGAAATTAGATCAAGAGGGAATAATGTGTGAAAACCATAAATTCCTCAAAAGGAGAAAAGTAAGAAGTAGATTTGGTGACCTTATCATCAAGTCTATGATTAGGATGTTGATACCTTACGGTGATATTGTTGGTCTCTTCCAAACTGATGTAATGTTTGCAACCATTATACATTAAGTTTCCCAAATCTACCTTGCAATGAAACCCAATCTTCAAGTAAACCTCAAGAACTCTAACTTCTGCACTTTCACAAGAATTTTGTGTTGCTTTTAAGCTTTTTAATTCAACAATGGAAGATGGAAGAGAGGTTAGGGAAGACAATGGATGGCACCATGGAAAAGCTTTCCAATAAGCCTAGGAAGAATCACCACAATATTATTTAGAAGCCATTGATAAGACTCAAGAAGTTCTCACACAAGAACAAGAGAGAAACTCTCACAATAATTTTAAGAATTGTATTAATGAACCAAAGTTAGTTATAATAAATTTTTGGGTGGTTTATATAACCCACAAAATTACAAGCTCAATGCCACTAAATGTAAGGAAAATGCAAACTGAAATGAAGTCCAAATGAAGCTTGAAGTGCAAGCTGCTCCTAAAATGACCCTTGGCTGACCCAGCATGTGCAGTGCAGTTTTTATGCTGAAGTAATCGATTAGTTCATCCTTATAATCGATTAAAACAGAGTTTTTTTTACACTTTTCAGGCTTATGAAATCGATTACAGCTATCTTGTAATCGATTAAAACATACAAACACTATTTTACAAAGTGTCTTCGTAAACTATTACAGACAGATGATAATCTATTAAAATAGACAACACTTCTTTTGTGTTTCCACTGAGTTGGTGTGCTTCTTCATGCTTGTCCAAAAGATACAAGTTAGTTTTGATGTGGTCTTGAAGGGCTTGAATTCTAGCTCTTGTCATGGGTCCTTTAAGGCGCACCAAAGGAAGTTCTTCAAGCTTTCCTTCTAGATCTTTAGCTTGCAATGGACCTTCATCATCCCATTCTTCTTGAGAGAAACTTGACCTCAAGTTTGCTTCCTCACTTGTACCTACATCACACAAAGAAAGATCACAAACATTGAAAGTAGTACTCACACCATACTCACTTGGCAACTCAAGTTTGTAAGCATTGTTGTTGAAGATGTAGCTTTTCCACTTGTGTTTGTATCTCTTTTGCTTCCATGGAGGAAGTCTCACCACTTCCTTGAAGAGATTGGCTACTTCACAAGCATCATCACTCTTGTGACATGGAATGAAGTGTGCCATCTTTGAGAACCTATCAAACAACAACAAAGATAGAATCCTTTCCCCTCATGGATCTTGGAAGACCAAACACAAAATCCATAGAAACGTCAACCAAAGGGGAGTTAGGTATAGTCAAAGGTGTATATAAATCATGAGGCATTAATCTAGATTTAGCTTTATGACAAGTAATACATTGAGATACAATCTTATGCACATCATGCCTCATCCTTGGCCAATAGAAATAGAAAGGTTCATGTAAAATAGCCAAAGTTTTACCTACACCAAAGTGACCCATGATATTGTTCTCATGAGCTTCCCTCATGAAAAGTTCTCTCAAAGAGCTTTTAGGAACACATAATTTCTTTTCCTTTTCAACATGTAAACAAAGAGAGTTAGAAACCATAAAATGAAGAGGTTGCCTTGCTAATAATGCTCTCTTGACATTTTTTTCTCTCAAGAACAAACTCCCTTTAATCTCATTAATTTTTTTGCTCTCATTTTCTTCCACCTTTCTTTTCTTTTCACTAGTGTTTCTCTTGAGTAGCTCACTTTTCTTCTCTTTTATAGGTGCAATATTTTTATTTCAACTCCTCACTTCTCTTTTCTTTCATCTTTATTTGATCCTCACACACTTGTCTAGGAGTCAAAGGCCTCAAAATAATTTTCTTGCCTAGGTGCTCAAACTCAAAAGTGTTCTCCATGCCATTGTGTATCACTTTTCTATCATATTGCCATGGCCTACCAAGAAGGATATGACCAGCCTCCATAGGTACAATATCACAAAGAACATTATC
>PYAF01001164.1:0-10100 GCA_007407185.1 Glycine tomentella | reverse complement strand
AAAAAAAAATTAATTAATTGGGATCTTAGGGGATTAGGTGAACATCCAAATCTTTCAAGGTTACTAGTTGAATCTGATTCCAAAAGTGTCATTCGGTTGCTAGTGGATGGTTTTCTATAAGGTTGTGCAAAAAAAGAAAATCAGTTTAGATTGATTTGGATTATAATCAAACTTAAATTAAATTATTTTTTCAAAATAATTCAAGAAAAAAGAGTGAAATGTTTTATAAAACAACTTCTGTTAATCAAATTGTTTCTATAAAATCAGTTCGGTTAACCCAACAAATTTTCACTTGAATATTTTTTTATTTGAAAAAAATAATTTCAAAATTAGTTTGAAAATGATGCGACTCTTAAAACCTTTTTAAACTAGTTAACACCCAATTTGGTTCAGAATTAGTTTTTTAAAACAAATTTGATTTTGAGTCGATTTCCTAAATAGTTTGACTATTTGGATATAAAATCTAACCGATTAAAATAGTTTAAAATCAAACTAATTTTTACACATCCTAATTCTGTGAGTTATCATGCTAATTTCTGAATTGGTAGTGGATATATGTTAATTCCTTTGCTAAATACGGGATAACGATGGATTCAAGCATTATATTCTTTTCAAGTCCTTGGGCCTTTGTCTCGAGTAGTTTGAAAGCTGATTCTTTAACCACTGTCATGTTTCATTAAATTTCTCTCTTTATTTGGGCGATTTACCCCTTTATCTTAAATTTCTCTCTTTATTTCAAGCATTAAATTTCCACCTCCCCCTCCATACATTGTCTTCTCCAGCTAAATTACCCATATGATGAATGTATTCTCATTGTTGATTAGATAGCTGATATAATCTACGGTACCTTTGCATCAAATTCGGTTCATATTTAGCCAGGCATCTTCCCAAAACAGTAGTCTGGACCCACAACCCACCTTCCATCTAATCCCATTTCTAAGCCATTGCCCTTCATCACTGGAGTTATAAAATAATCGAAGATCCCTCCACCAAGTACTTGGTCAATTGGCTGGTTAATGCACTAATGAGTCTTAAACATCCACATCATGAAAATTGTATTTCCCGAATTAGGATTGATGGGCCTAAGTAAATTTCTTTCCGTGGACCCGCTGTGGCATTTACTATATTTGACTGGAAAGGGGAGAAATGTGAGCCTGCACTTGTGCAGAAGCTTGCTGATAGGAACATCTGTTTAGGTAGCTCATATTTATGAACAACCTTAGGAGGAGAAATATAAATATAGCAAACTCCCTTTGCCCTTTTTGTAATAATGTTGAGGAACATGTATCTCATTTATTCTTTTGCTGCCCTTCTATTTTACCTTTGTGGTGGGAATCATGGGCTTGGGTAGGCATCACAGGGGTATACTCTTGTAACCCAAAAGAACATTTCAGACAATCTTATTTTTGTTATTTAAGGGGAAAAGCTCTATCCCGATGGCTATCTTGGTGGGCAGCTTTAACATGGTGTATTTGGAAGCATAGAAATCAAGTCCTTTTTCATAACGAGCAATTTAGCAGCCACAAACTCCTCGAAGATGCTATCTTTTTTTGCTGGTCATGGCTGAGGAACCTTGAGGATGGATTTGATATCCCTTTTTATTTTTGGTCTAGTAACTTGAGGCACTGTTTTGTACTTTTAGGGAGGGGTTGATTCACATGTACTTAGATTTCTCTTTCTTTTTTCTGCGATCTCGCAAAACTTCGTTGGCTTTGGTTCCAAATCCATCAAAGTTCTGAGTAGATCCCCCTATTTTGTACCCTAGCAGTACTCCTGGTACTGTTTTTATATATATATATATATATATATATTATTTTTGCTGATAAAAAAAAAAAAAAAGGTAGCTCATATTTGACAAATAGAAGGTTCTCTGACAATAATGAAGAGGGGAGACATTGGGCCTTGGAAACAACAAGAGGTTGTTCTGAGGTTGAAGGGTTGGGGCTATCCAAGAAAAAGACACGTAGCCACTGAGTAAGGTTCTGTTTTTTTGATTGGTTGGCTTAACTTGGAAGGTTACTATTGTAGATTTTGTGTTGTCATGATTTTGCAGAGTCCTAAAATGATTAGTCTATTGTTTTATTGATGTTTACATTGTTGTGGTGGAGAACTGGTCTGGCATATATGTAGGCAGAGGTGCTGCCAATCCTGCTGATTACATACATTTAAAATTTCTGTCATGTTTAAAAAGTTTATGTGAGACACTTGATACTACAAACTTTATATCATTGTATTCTTTACCTGCAGGAACTTGCAGGCGTGATTAAACTGTCAACATACTGCAGGTTTAGTCTATTTGAATGTCGTGAATTTGTTACTGGCTTGAAAGGACCTGATGTTGGGAATGGCATGTATTTTTTTCCTCACGTTGCTTTTGTTACATACTTACATTATAATGAAGCTGTAGTTTATTCTTTGACAGCTCCTTTTATTGTTACTTAGATGAGTACACTGGGTTAGATGAAAACAAAAATACTGGGTTAAAAGCGTAGAATTGAAAGCCGCAAAGGATCGAATTAAAGGACAAATCTTGCAGTGTAAACTGGTATTGAAGAAACCTCTGGATGTTGAGTCAGATGAAGGTGTGACAAAGCCTATGTTTGTGCAATTATGTTATGTACAGTTATGGCTTTTAATTATGAAACCTTACATATGATGACAACTATATGTAGTTAATGCACAAAGCTACAATTACAAACTTTTTTATACATTTCTGTTTTCAACCTTAGGGAAAACATACCAAAAACTATTCTAAAAGTATTGTTATAATAACGAAAGTTGTATTATCTTCGATTTCAGAGCAGAAGTAAAAGCAATGACTGTGAATGTAGCACATGATTGGTAGTGGCAGTTGATATAGAAGCCTGTGTGTCAAACTTCAGAGCATAGATATTGCTGCGGGACTTATTAAAGGTATAACAACTCTCGTATTATATACATTTGTTACCAATTCACTGTCCGAAGTGAATCATCCATGGCCAATGTTATTTCAATTGAAAATTATATTGACTCAAATTATATGACAGTAACATTAGCTAGTGTTTCACTTAGAAGGTTGACCTCACAAGGGAATTTTAGTGTACTAGGGAGTTATTCAAACAGGCAGGAACTAAACTGCGGTTTAAGCTCAACTTATGATATGCACTTTACATGTGTGTAGCATTAAACATATATGTGCCGCATTGCCACATAGAATATTAATAGAAGACTCTTGGGTTTTGTTATGTGCACATGCAATATCAAAAGTGCTCTGTATCCTAAAACAGAACTAAAAAAAAAAAAGAGTTATGTGGACAAATTCAAATCTAATGTTGTATACACTTACCATACCACCCTTAGCTCCAGAGGTAGTCATAAGAGAAATACAATTTTGTATAGTCTGCAATATTCGTTTAGATAGTTGCTCCTTTTTGTATCCCTGAGCTTGTTGTTGAGTTGATATTGCTTGTCATCTTCGTATCCAATGTTCAGGCTGCTTCTCCATTACCGCGTATTTGGTTATCAAAGTGGAATTGCAATGTGACTGGATCTGATATCAAAAATATATTACACTACTGTCTTTTTACACAGAAAAAACCAATTAGCAGTAAGAATATGGCAAGTCCCCCAAAAAAAAGATAACTATGAACCATCATTTTAAGGCATGATGGTTGTAAGAGCACAAGTTTTTGTTATCGTTTTTAGTACTGCATGACCATGTGCATATTTTAAAAAACTATTAAAATATTGTTGTTATAGTAAGTAAAGTTGTATTATATTTGATTTCAAAGCAGGAGTAAAAGCAATGACTGTGAAAGGAGCACATTATTGTTCCCCTGTTGATATAGAAGCTTGTGGGTCAAACTTCAGAGCATAGATATTCCTGCAGGACATATGAAAGGTAAAACAACTCTCGTCATAGTAAATAATTATAATTTCTTAAGCATTTAACTTCATTCAACTTCCATGGTTTGGCAATACAAAATCTACAATGGCTAGTAGCTACACACAGTTTACATTTTTTGTATTGGTCACTCACTTGTCTGACTCCAACAGCTCTCTTATGTATGCCTTTTCTAGTTGGTTCTACTTTCTACATATTAATAATTCACTTCCGAGACTATATTGCATACAAAAACCATGTGGATTCTTGAAACCTGCATTGTCTATATGACATTATATTAAAAGGAAATAAAATTGTCACCCTACATTACTAGAATATCATTAATTAATAATCTTCAGCCCACCTCTGATTGGCATTGCATTAGACTATGTACAATTGGAGTGAAGCACAGCTTCTCCATCCTCCATATTTGGATTCAAGGATTGGAGCCCATAATGCTTCCGACTGGTGAAATAAATTCCATAGCCATTTCCCCAACAAAGCCTGATTGAAGGTCCTTAGATTTTTAACAACTCAAGCATGACCAAGTGAAGATATTAAAAATGTTGACCATTACTAATAACCAAACAAACCAACTAAGAAGATCTGTCATAAATATAAAAGCTAGACTATTCACTTCATCCCTATACTTGTTTTAACTTCACTTTCATTGTATTTGGGAAAAATATTTTAAGTCCCTACATATACATAAAAGGTCACTTTTGGTTTGTTGGTGCTACTACTACATAAACCTTTCTAGAGTTGCTTCGCTTACGATTATTTACCATCTATTTTGTTTGCAGGTACAAGTAACTGACGTTGTTAGTTGGGAAGTTACTAAGTGGTTGACGCAGAAGTTTTGTGTGGATGCCATCACGTTTGTTGATTCCATCCGGTTGCGATCACCAAAACTGATTGTATTTCGTGCAACCCACTATAGGAGGTATGTGTCACTTTGCTGCACTTTTGAGACGTATGACAGTTAGATTTGTAAGATGTCTTATACATTGTTTTAAAGTTATATGCATTATTAGTGAACCTTACTGTCCCGTTCGACCTTGAATACAATGATACTACTAAGAAAACTTTGGATTATTCATTGTATTTGACCTTTTAATTGTCCGTTTGGACACTTTGTGAATGTTAAAATTTTTTACCCAATTCATGCGTCGAATATAAGTGGGGTTTTTATTTTATTTTGAAGTAATTTTGGATTAATGCGTGTTGCTTTTATTTCTGGGTGCACATTTGACACGTTGTGACCTAATGTCACTAGTTTCAGTACGTGTACTTGGGTATCGAGGCAAAATGCTGCCAAAATTGTGTCAAATTAAACAACCCATGTAGTTGTCCTCGACAAACGAATTAGGTCAAAAAATTTAAAGTTATTGAATGGGATAGGGTCACACCTGTAATTAGGTTGGTCAAATGTTTATGCATTTTTGATAACGTTGTTGGTATCGCAGCAGACTAAACATGGATCGCAGTTGGATGGAAAAATCATGTATAACTGAGGAGTATGAGAATGGGGTTGAACACTTCTTGCAGTTTGCTGAAATTAATGCACCATGTTTGGGTGGCAAGTACTTCTGCCCTTGTGTTAAATGTGGAAATGGAGCTCGACAATCTTTGGATGACATTAGGTCACATCTTATATGTCATGGCATAATCCAAAGTTATACTACATGGATTTGGCATGGAGAAGTGTCAGACACGCCATCAATGTCTGCACATGTATATGGTGAGCAGGTGTTTGGGTGTCGGTTGGAAGAAATGATTCGTGATATTGGCCAAGAGGGTTTTCATGAAGCACATGCACCTTACTATGACCAATTAGAAAGTGATTCAAAGAAGCCATTGTATGGGGGGTGTACAACATTCACAAGGATGTCAGCTGTGTTAGCTTTGGTCAACTTGAAGGCCAGATATGGGTGGAGTGACAAAAGCTTCACCGCGTTGCTAGCATTGTTGAAAATGATGCTCCCTGAAGACAACGTTCTCCCCAAAAATCACTACGAGGCTAAGAAGATATTATGTCCTGTGGGTTTGGAGTACCAGAAAATTCATGCCTGCCCTAATGATTGCATCTTATACAGAAATGACTTTGCAACACTACGCAAGTGCCCAACATGTGGGGTATCCCGTTACAAAGTGAATGAACGAGACAGTGGTGAAGATGCAACGCAAAAGAACGCATGTCCAGCAAAAGTTTGTTGGTATCTTCCCATTATTCCAAGATTGAAGAGGCTATTTTCCAATAAAAATGATGCCAAACATCTTAGTTGGCATGCAGAAGGAAGAGTGGTTGATGGGTTGCTTCGACATCCAGCTGATTCTCCTCAATGGAAGACAATTGATTCTTTGTATCCTCAATTTGGGTCCGAGCCAAGAAACCTAAGGCTTGCTCTTGCTTCAGATGGTATGAATCCTTTTGGTAGCTTAAGCACCAACCACAGTTCATGGCCAGTATTGTTGATGATTTACAACCTCCCTCCTTGGCTATCCATGAAGCGAAAATACATGTTGCTGGCTATGATGATAGCTGGTCCAAGACAACCAGGCAATGATATCGATGTCTATTTGAGTCCGTTGATTGAAGACTTGCGGAAATTGTGGGTTGATGGCGTTGAGGTATTTGATGGTAATGTCAAACAAACTTTCGTGTTGCGTGCAATGGTGTTTTGCACCATTAATGACTTTCCTGCTTATGGGAATTTGAGTGGATATAGTGTCAAAGGACATCACGCATGTCCTATTTGCGAGGAACATACAAGCTACCTCCAACTGAAGCATGGAAAGAAAACCGTCTACAACAGGCATCGCAAATTTCTCAAACTTTATCACCCGTATCGTCGATTGAAAAAAGCTTTCGATGGAAGGCAGGAGACTGAAATTGCACCTAAACCGTTAGATGGAAAACAAGTTTATGATCGGGTTAAGGACATTATCACTATATTTGGGAAGACTCAAAAGAAGGATGCGATTCAAAAGAACATGTGGAAGAAAAAATCAATTTTCTTTCATCTTCCGTACTGGTCCGATCTAGAAGTTAAACATTGTTTAGACGTGATGCATGTTGAGAAAAATGTATGCGACAGCTTAATTGGCACCTTATTGAACATAAAAGGTAAAACAAAGGATGGTTTGAAAAGTCGTCAAGATTTGGTTGAATTAGGTATACGTCAACGGTTGCATCCCATTGCAGACGGTCGTCGAGTCTATTTGCCACCAGCATGTCACACCATGTCAACAAAGGAGAAAAAAAGTTTTTGTCAATGTTTGCGAAGTTTGAAAGTCCCACAAGGATACTCTTCAAATTTCAAGAGCCTTGTGTCAATGCAGGAGCTGAAATTGGTTGGGTTGAAGTCTCACGATTGCCACATTTTAATGCAACAATTGTTGGCCGTGGCCATTCGAGGTACGTTGCCTGACAAAGTAAGGGTTTCCATAACTCGGCTATGTTTTTTCTTCAATGCTATTTGTAGCAAAGTTATTGACCCAACACACCTGGATGAACTGGAGCACGAGGCTGGCATTGTGCTTTGTGAATTGGAAATGTTGTTTCCGCCTTCTTTTTTTGACATAATGGTGCATCTAATTGTCCATCTTGTTAGGGAGATAAGGTTATGTGGTCCAGTTTTTTTACGATGGATGTATCCTGTTGAGCGGTACATGAAGGTCTTCAAAGGTTATACCAAAAATCATTACCGACCAGAAGCTTCAATTGTTGAACGGTATGTGGCCGAAGAATGTATCGAGTTTTGTACTGAGTACGTCGATGCACTTCAACCTGTAGGGATTCCGCAGCCGCGACATGACTTATCCCGGGGAGGTTGCGGAACACGAGGTTTTCATGTGGTGACTATGTCCCGAAAAGAAGTTGAACAAGCACATTTGTATATTTTGAATAACACAACTGAGGTATTGCCGTACATAGATATGCACAAACGTTACATCATACATACAAACCCAAACATGAACATCATGAAGGCATTGCAGAAGCATAACAAGACTTTCATTACGTGGTTCTGAGAGAAAATTTTTGGAGATCAAACAAGCGATTCAAAATTAACTCTATTAGCGGTTGGGCCAAACCTTAATGTCCCAACTTGGAAGGGATACGACATCAATGGCTACTCCTTTTACACTAAATCGCAGGATGACAAAAGTAGTGTGCAAAACAGTTGTGTAAGTGTTGAGGCATCTTCAGAACATTTTTCTAGTGCATCAGATAAAAATCCAATTCGAGCTTCCATGCCTTACTTCGGTGTCATTGAAGAAATATGGGAACTTGATTATAATGAATTCAGAGTGCCTGTTTTTAAGTGTAACTGGGTTAATGGAAACACTGGTGTTCATGTTGACCAATATGGTTTTACTTTAGTTGAGCTTGATAAACTGGGTTACAAAGAAGAGCCTTTCATCATGGCTGAACAAGCCAAACAAGTGTTTTATGTGCAAGATCCTTGCAGCTCAAGGTTGTCTGTGGTGATTCAAGGAAGAACAACCGCCATGTGTTATGAAAGTCAGGACCCTGTACATGAGAAACATGAGTGGCCGCCTGTGTATACGAAAATACCTCCTATTGGTGACGCACATATGATGGATGATGAGCATGCAATTCGAACTGATCACCAAGAAGGCTTGTGGGAAAAGAAGAAGACCTAAATCACGTATGTAACATTTTAAACTGTTATATGTAGTGACATCAACAAATCAGGCTGACGTAGTATTACTTTATAGTTACCTTTGCATTTATGTTTAGCTTACATTGTGAATTCTGAAAAGTTACTATCAATTATTATTGTTTTGCAGACTTTAATGGCAACACCACCGCTTTCCCCTCCGCCAACAGCTGCACCCTCACAATCCACATCGAGGAAGACAAGGCAATCAACCAAACTAAGGTGCTTGACTGGAAGAAAATTGTACCAGCATAAACCAAGCGTTGTAGTCAATCCTCTAACTGGGAGAGGATCTGGTCCCCACAAACACAAGTACCACAGCTACCTAGGTGTGGTAGCACGAGAGAAAATTCCTATACTCCACGAAAGTTGGAAAGACGTTCCGGAAAATCTAAAGCAACTAATATGGGATGACATATTGGTATTTCACTTTACATTGTTCTTTTTATCTGGTGAAGGACATCATTATACGTACCATGTAATACATTGAATGTGCGGTGTGAATTTTGCAGCGAAAATTTGACATTTCGGAACCAGCAGCAGTGAAGAAGAAGGTTATGTCATCGGTGGCCACAAGATGGAGGCACTTTAAGTCTTCCCTGACATGTCACTACATATATACCGATAAACAGGGGCAAGATAAAGGACATCCTTGTGTTAAGTATGGGTTAGACCATGATACTTGGGAAGCATTTGCTGCAAGCAGGAAAAATCCTAGTTGGCAGTTAGATAAGTAGTTATAACAAATTAACATGTTTTCAATCAGCTTATAATTACATTAACACTTTTGAATACATATGATATTTTGGTAATTTACACAGGGAGTTAGAAAAAAGGCTCAAGAAATTCAGAAATTCAATGATTGCCCACACGTCCTATCTCGAGGGGGTTATGAGTTGCTTGAAAAGAAACTAATGGAAGAAAAGATGAAGAAAAGGCAACAAGATGCAATGAACACTGAAAACCCTACCTTGATCGAAGACCCACCGTCTCCAATACCAAGACATGTTAAGTGGAAGATGGCTCGAACAAAGAGACATGGGAGAATGACGTCTACAGCAGCAGAAGAGATTTCAGCTAAAATAGTTAGTTACCGTTGACCTCTTGTGTTCAAGTAGCTAAAATTTATGTTTGTATGAAGTTAATTTTTTGCTTGTCATGTGTTTTGTCATGTAGGACTCGCTAGAAGAACAAACAGCACAGGGAATCTTTGTTCCACATGGTCAACATGATATTCTCAACACTGCATTAGGGCGACCAGAGCACCCTGGTCGTGTTCGTGTAGCAGGTACTGGTGTGACAATACGACAATATTTTGGACAGGCATCCCGTGGTTCTGGTAGTTCTCTTGCATGTATGACTCCACATGATTTCGCTGCCTTGATGGAAAAGATGAGAGAAGAATGGAAGACACAACAAGAGGATGCTACCAAAAGAACAATTGAGAAAATAACACAAGAGGTTAAAGAAAGAATGAAAGAAGAGTTGAAGCAGGAATTAAAGATGGAATTGTCCCAATTCACGTCACCAGAGTTCACTGATGTTGACGAGCC
>PYAF01001163.1:97764-117666 GCA_007407185.1 Glycine tomentella | reverse complement strand
AATTCATGGACTTGAAGATTGGAGTGCCACGTCAGCATCATTTTCCACATCAGCATTTTATTTTCGTTTTATTTTATTTTAGTGAATTCTTGGGCTAAAATTGTTAGGAAAGGCCCATTCTTTTGTGAGATGCAGTCACTATATATTTCGAATACTGTGCCCATGCAGAAACACAACACTATTCATGCTCAGTTTTTAGGGTTTTAGAATATTTTCGTTTTCTGCTATTTCTCTGCTTTAGGGTTTCGTTTGTTTGAATATAGTTGCGTTTCAATTTCAGTGCCTATTTTTGTTTCTGTTTCAAGTCTCTAATTTAATTTTTGTTTTCTGCTTTTTTGTTTCAGTTGCGTTTCTGTTGCTATTTTCGTTTCCAGTATTTAAGTTTTCGTTATGTTAAATTTCGTTTCAATTTGCGTTTCTGTTGCTATTTTCGAATTAATGGAAAGCTAAATCCTAGGGTTGGACCCTAGGACAGATTGCAAAACCCTAAATCGAGGTTCTCTGTAATTGCAATTCGTTATCTGCTTGGTTCTTCCTTGTTGGGCTTCTGCTCTGTATTTTTCGAATTAGAGTCATGCTTAATGATTCTGATATTGATTGATTCAGTAATCTCAGGTTGCTTAATCCTGAGAGCTTTCCCTGACGAGGTTCGCGTTTGCTTAATTCGTGTAAGGAAGTTTTAGGTTAATCTTCGCTTAGTAGATTAATCTGGACTACTGAGGATTAAGTCAGGATAGATTATCTTTTGTGAACCGAGGATATTAGAGGCGCAATCTGTTCTAAGGTCTGACTTGTTTTAATCACTGCAATTAGTTGTTATTTCTGTTTTAATTTAGATATTCTTGCATTCTGTTAAACCCCCCCCCCCCTTTACACGTTTTTAATCCCTAACGCAGACAATTGATCCTTGAGAGACGACCTAGGAGTCACTTCCTTGTACTACATTTAAACTGTATTAATTTGGCCGAGTACGACCTCGATCAGAGGTAAAAAAGATCTTTGTAAGCTTGTAAAGATATTATATTTGTTATAGTGAAACTCTAATCAAGGTTTGATTAGAAGGAAACTGGATGTAGGCTCCGGGGTTGAGAGGTGAACCAGTATAAATCTTGTGTGTTTGAATATTCTGTTTATCTCTTCATATTGTTCTTGAAGTATTAAGTTTTATTTTTTTTTTGTTTTTATCACAAGTTTGGTAACAGCACATGAGTGGGTTGATTGATTAAAGTGAAAGCATCTGTGAAATAGAAGGTGCAGAAAATTGTTTTCATAATTGTTTTTAAAGATACGATCCTTCTTGAAAGTCTTCTGCTGTAGCAATTTTGAAAGGAATTTTAAAAACTCTGAGGTAAAACCAATTTACCCCCCCTCTTGGTTATTTGCATAAGCGTTCATTATACTTTCAATTGGCATCAAGAGTTGGTTCTTGTAATTTGCTCAAGATCTTTTCAAAATCCTTGAAAATGAATACTAATCAAATAACTTTCAAAGAGGGAGCCTCATTGAACAAACCATCTTTATTTGAAGGGGAACATTTCAACTTTTGGAAGAACAGAATGCAAATCTTTATTCAATGAAATGACCCGGGTGCTTGGAATTGTGTTGAGAAAGGTCCCTACATTCCAACCAAGATTGTTGATGGCAAAACTATACCAAAAGAATGGGATGAAATGTTAGAAATAGAAAAGAAAATGGTTCAATATGATTTCAAAGCAAAAAATATGATAACTTTTGGTTTATCTTCCGATGAATTTTTCAGGACTGTTAGGTACAAAAGTGCTAAAGAAATGTGAGAATTACTTGAGGTTACACAAGAAGGAACTGATGATGTGAGAAGATCAAGGAAATGAATATGAAATGTTCAAAATGAGAGATAACGAGAACATCTCACAGCTTCAAACAAGATTCACCCACATTATGAATCATTTGCTTGGACTAGGAAAAACTTTTGATGTAGAAGAACTGAACATCAAAGTTCTCAAATGTCTAACAAGGGATTGACAACCCAAAGTCACAGCCATAAAAGAATCAAAGGATCTATCACAAATGTCCACTCAAGTCATGATTTTCACACTGCTTCGTGTATTTAAAACCGACTTGACTCGTCCAGGTGAGCCAAAATGCCTACCAAAATTCGCCTGGGAGAGCTGATCCAATTTTAAAATTTTTGCTTCTGTGAAAAATTATTATCTCATGCTTCCAATGTTATTTGCCAATCACAACAGTCAACCTTTTAATATTTAGATTAGGAACTCACCTTTAAAATATTAAGGTGATCCAACGGTTAACCAATCCAAAATTTTGATTTTACCTAATTAGGTTTTGGGTCAAACTCGAAATCACTAAATTTCAACGCAGCTTAAACAAACTCCATATAACTTAACATCCACACTAAGCAATTGCACAAGGATAATTTACACAACATTCAACTAATCTAAACTAATCAAATAATCAAATAAACAAAAAATACATCAAACATCTATTTTCAGTTATCGAAATTTCAGGGTGTTACATTCCTATCCTCATAGGCCTCTCCATCCACGGTCCCAATTGGATTACTCCTTCTTTGTGTCTCCCTTTGTAACTCCTCAAATCTTGCCTCCATTTCGGTTTGTAATTCCTCCATTTGTTTTGTAATAGCCTTCATCAACCTAGAAGTCTTAGGTGACAAAGCTTCTTCTTCGCTTGAGCTCATCTTTCAAAAGAAATGGTTACCAAAAACACAAGTATATATGAAAATTTTCACCACTCTCTAAGTGTTTGACACTCACACTCTTGTTTGCACACTTTATCTAGGCTTTTTCTCTTAAGTTCTCTCTTATTTCTTCCCACTCTTGTCCCTCTATAGCTCCTAAGCAAAAACTCCAAATCCAATCAAGGTTCTTTACTAAAGTTCAATAGGAAACAATTCTAAATTAGACTCAAGAATCCAAGAACAAGAAAAACTTTAAGACAAAAACCTTGGAATTTTTTAAAGACAAGCAACAAAGCTAAAATTTAAGGATAGCACAAACTCAAATTGAAATTCAATGAGATAACTCAAGGATAGTTGCTGGACCGAAATTGCACAAAGGAGATACACTAAACAAATTCATGTGTTAGAAGCCAAATTTCACTAAATTTGCATGTTATACAAGTTCACTCAATTTTGTGATTCAAAGAAAATTTGAACTTGTAACTTTTGTAAATAGAAAAACCTCGTGTAAGAGAAAAAGAGACATTGAGGCCATTAATGAGACTTGCTAGAGAGGATCCAAAACCAACCTAAACTTCCATTTTTTTAAAAGTCGTCTTAAAAGCTCCATAATTGTTTTTCTAAAATAAACAACTTAAGACGGTTCATTGGAAATACCGTCTTAGAAACTCCATTTTCTAAGACGATTTTTCCTAGGAATCATCTTAGAAGCATAATTTTTTTTAATTAAAAAAAATTCTAAGACGATTTCGAGATATAACTGTTTTAGAAAATTTACCCTTCAATGACAGTTTGAAAATCGTCGTCGAAAGTATTAGTTTCAATGATCAACTACAAAGATGGGAATAAAACTGTCATTAAAAGACATAAATAACCGTCGTAAAAAAACACTTTTTTAAGTAGTGTATGTCTGAATTAGTATAAGCCATATAAGAACAATTATTCAAGCAATTCACTCTACATTCCTCTAGACCCACAATTTCATCCAACCAAGTATGTGTAGTAGCTTGAACTTTGAGGGCTTCCAATTTGACAAACCCATATTTGTCTTTACCGTAGTAACCCAAACAACCGTCTGAACTGGGACATTCTTGTACCAAATGCCTAGGTGACGTTTCTGGGAATTACCTGGGCTGGAAAAAACCAAGCTCCCCCCAGCACTCATAGACTTGAGCCCCCGTTGATAGAATCGTTTGCTATGCTAATTTTTAGAGAGGGAACAATCATGCAAGCAACCATAATCATGAAATCAAGGAAGTCCGTTGAGTCATAGCCTTAGTGGCACTCAATTATTTGGATATTGATGATACGAATAGAGCTAAGAGTATCATAAATAGCAAAATTGGAAACTAAATAAAAGCTGAGAGTGCCTGATGTATCTGACGTCGAAGTCATGCATGTTCATTTTCTTTGGGTGTCAATTGATGTTCCCAGTTAGCTCTCATTTTTGGGAGTTAAAATTTAATGTAATTGTAATCACAATTCAATTGGTTCTTTAATGGTAATTTCTATGGAAAGAATTTAGGTGGACTAGTTCATCACATTATTATTTGTAACTTTAATCAATAATCACACCACATTAATATTTTAAATTAATTAAACAAGATTTTAAAGTTTAAAATATCCCTTTCATTAATTAAGACAATACCATTAATTTTTGTTAGATTATTACGATTAATAATAAATATATCTTTAATTATTCATATATCATAATAATTAGTTGGAATCACAAATAACGTAATCCTGAATCATTTCTAGCATAGGGTGTAACGACAATAATGCACCATATGCAGAGATGTGATCGGTTACGAAGCTTTTAATGTCGATTGAGAGTTATTGAGGTTGAAGGAGAGGACGACACATCAATAGAACATGTGATGTGGTGAAAAGTATAACATTAATCTGTAAGTGTATTATTTCACAGAATCTATATATTATAATTAAATTCTAGAGTCGTTGTTATTTGTTCCACACATATAGTAGTAGTTGTTGAGAACGGAGGTAGGAGCCCTTTGTTATCCGCAACATTTCTATTTTTATTTTATAATTTTATCATCTTGCTTCCATTGATGAGTTAGACATTTCATTGTGAGAAAATGCCTCAAAATTTCTTGGAGAAGAATTTTTCATGGATGAATGATCAGGTCCTGCGTAGAAAGCAGGTTGACTTGGCTCGGGCAGTAACTTTTCACCATTCAACATTAAAACTACTGATGACATGTTTGGTCTATCCTTTGGTCTTTGTTGTACGCATAACAAACCAATATGAATATGCCTTAATATTTCAAAATGATTAGCTGAACTTTCCACTAAGTCATCCGCAAGTTCCATTGGCCTATTTTGAATCCATAATCTCCATGCCCGAAAATGACATGAAAGCCATAAATTAACGAGTTCATTTTCCAGATTAAGAACTACTAAACAATGTTCATCATTTATTGGGACAAGTCTTACTATTATAAAACAGATTGACATTTTTAAACCTACATGCCCAAGAAGATTTAGGTGATAGTGTGGGTCACAAAATCCAGTAATCTTTCTCCCACTTATTATCTCCAGAACAATCACACCGAAGCTATAGATATCAGATTTCACTGAAAAAGATCCTTGAACAGCATATTCTGGAGACATATAACTGCTACATAGGAAAACAAGAGTCCATGATAAGAAATTAAAAGCAACTGTGGAAAGTGAAAGAGAAAAGAAGTATAGAAAAACTTACTATGTCCCCATTATTCTTTTTGTATTTGCTTCATCTTGATGAAGCCCAAATATCCTAGCCATACCAAAATCTGATATTTTTGGGTTCATATTATTATCAAGAAGAACATTACTGGTTTTGAGATCCCTATGGATGATCTTTAGTTCGCTACTGACACCAGCGATCTACGTATGCTGACTTGGCGAGAGTCTGACCAATGAGGCAGTGCTCAAAAAGGACGGGCAGTACACGTGGCGCATTCTCGTAAATTTGCTGCTGATAGCAGCGATGTAGGTGTCCAAGTTCGCTATGCCTTTTAGCGAAGTACGTAGGCCGTGACACGTGGCACCAAGTTCGCTATTCCTAGTAGCGAAGTACGCATGGCTTAACACATGGCATTCCAAGTTCGCTATTGGTGCTGGCGAACTAGTACAGGCTTAGCACGTTCCCATTCCTACTTCGCTGTACCCCCCCACGAATTTTAACCCCACCCCACCTATTTAAAAGGACACACCCCACCACACAATTTAAGTGTTGGCTGAGAGTATTTTCTATTGGTGTAGTACTCAGTTTTTTTAGAATCTTTGCAAAATGAGTGGTAGAAGGGAGGGATTAATCTGCATTGTATATTATAATGGGAGAAGATATGTTGGACCAAATGGTCAAGTGTTTGAAGGAGAAAGCAAAATGTTTCGTATTCCTGCACGATGCAGCTACGATAATTTGATGAGAATGATATACAAGAAGTTGCGCTTAGAACGAGGTCAATTTGTATCTCGACTGAGTGCGAGACGTGCATCTAGCAACCCGGTGCAGTGGGTGGGTGTGGATATTGCAGATGATGACGATGTAACCTTAGTTACAGACGCATGCACATCCGATGGAGAAAATCCCAGATTTATAGAAATGTATGCGGAAGTATATTACGGTGGACAGTCAAGCAGTCAACAATTTGTTCAAAACATTAGCTCCATTGACCTTAACTTGGAGCCGATGGTGAATTCTGAAGATAGAGATATATCCCCATCATCACAACCACCACCAGCAAGCCAACCATCCCAGCAAATTGATTCTGAAGAAACAGAGATGGTGCCGGCCCACGACCCAGCTTGGCCGATGGATAGTTCTGAGGATGAGGTTGATGAAGGTGTTGTTCCGGATAGTGAGTCTTCGGATATGGATGTTGACGGTGATTTTGATCGTGCTTTTACAATGCCTTCTCCAGGTATTGTTGGAATGCAAATTGAGCCTCCGATAACAGGTATGAACGCATATTTGTGTGGCCTTGAATTGTTACTGTTAATATATTGTTTGTTAAGCATAACAATGGGGTCAATGTCTAATTATATAGGAGAGGGCAATGTACCTTTTTGGTCAAACGTAAGTCATTACACAAACATTAATTGGGCATACCCAGATCAGGAGGCAGATGACATGAAAGGAGTTCAAGTACCTAACTGGGAGATGGGTCAACCGCTATATAAAGGGCAGGTGTTTGGGAGCAAGTTGGACGTGCAAATGGCAATAAAGCAATACTGTATGGCCTCGAATTGGACAACCGTAGTTGCAAAATCTGATACGAAAAAGATTATAATGGTTTGTGAAAATCATAATGACGGTTGTCCATGGAGGATGAGGGCATACGAAAAGAAGGGTTCCAGTGAATGGGTTGTAGGCATATGGAACAATGAACACACGTGCGTTAGTGTATATCTGTCTCAGGATCACAAACAGCTTGACTCAAATTTAATATGTTCGTTGATCCTAGGTACGTTAAATTGTTATAGACTAATATTTATATTTAGCGTATGAAAACGATGTGACTTTTAATTTTTTGACAAATTGCAGAAATGATTAGGGAAGACCCTAGTGTTAAAATCAGCTTAATTCAGGAGAGGATTTCAACAACGATGGGATTTCATATATCATATAGGAAGGTGTGGAAGGCAAAGCAAAAGGCAATTGTTAAAGTGTTTGGTGATTGGGATGAATCGTATGCATTTCTGCCAAGGTGGTTGGGTTATATGTTAAATTTTGCTCAAGGGTCTGCTTATAAGTTGGAAACGATGGAGCATTATATTGAAGGAGAACTCGACGACAGTCGCAGGGTATACAACAGGGTGTTTTGGACGTTTAAGCAATGTTGCGATGCGTTTAATTACTGCAAGCCGATTATCAGCATCGACGGTACCCATTTGTACGGGAAATATCGTGGAACATTACTTATTGCAGCATCTATTGACGACAACAATTACATCCTTCCACTAGCATTTGCGGTTGTCTCTGGGAGGATATTGACAACTGGTCATGGTTTTTGGCACTTATCCGTATTCATGTTACGCAAAAAAATGGAATATGTCTTATTTCGGATCGCCATGCGGGAATAATGGCGGCGGTGAACAATGTTCAGCTGGGATGGCATCCACCGAGGGCGTATCATGTTTTTTGCATTCGCCATTTGGCAAGCAATTTCAATCACAAGTTCAAGAATGTCATGTTGAAAAAACAGCTGAAAATGCTAGGTAAGTCATCGTCTTCTACTTTATGGTTGCATGTACGTTATTCATAATTCAATATGTGTTTTTATTTATATTTGGTTTGTGTTTGTAGGTTATACAACATCGCGTTTAGATTTCGATGCCGGATTCGAAAAATTTAAAGAAGCAAGCCCTCAAATAGTAGCATGGATTGACCGTGTGTCGCCAATAGGATCGTCTGCAGTGCTAGAACCCGGTGATGACAACGGATGTGTAGAATGTGCAGGTGAAGTCGTAAACATCGTATCTGCACCTGATGTCGCTTGCGCTGGCCGGTAAAAATCTGTTGTCGACGTAGACGGCGATGCATACATCGGATATGACAGAAAATGGAACCCTGGCTGTGGCATCGGCGGATACTGGAACCATGGGGGGTACTGTGATGGTTGAAAGGAACCCTGCCCACCACTGGATGATCCCGCCTGAAAGGTCGGCGACCAATGATACTGCTGGGAAACCCCGGCAGGATAACCAGGTGCGACGTAGATACTAGGAGGACGGGGAGGCATGGCTGGCAGGACGACTAGCCTGTCTGCTACGGGGGGGGGTAGCCTGGTGCAGGGGCAACCCTTAATGCCGTGCACGACGGTTAGTGCGAACCACCAGAGGAGGTGCCTCAGTCTGTCATCGCACAGGTGGTGGGGCAACATCCCTTGGATCAGTGATCCTCTCCAAATCTTCACATGCGGCCAACATGCGAACCGCCTTGTCGTACACTTGTCTCATGTTGAAGGCCCCCTGCGCTTCCGACTCGGGTGATGCCATATGAACGATCGTCTCAGCACGATCAGTCTGCATATCAAAACATCAATAGTTATTCACAAAACATTAAGTTATTCACAAAACATCAGTAGTTATTCACAAAATATAATATGTTTTTAATTATTCACAAAGTACATCAACCTAGTGTACCACATGTGCATGGAAGGCAGCTCTACGTGTCATCCAGTGTCGTGTCACGGTGAAGTACCACTGCATGTATTCGCTGTTGACCGATAAGTAACCATCTCTCCGCATCGGAGAAAGATCCTGCAACACAAGGGCATCCCTGTCAACCCACTGTGCAATGAAGAAGCGATGTCGGTGTGTCCAGTCGACATCCGCCTTCCCGATAATGGTGATGCTCAACAACTTGCTACAGTTAATCGGATCAGAGGGTATGGGCTGGTCAAATCCAAACTGCCGTAAAACTCTGTCAGGCTGTTGGTAGACGACACACTCATAGCAAATCAAAGGACAGACAACCAACCATCGTCTAGCCATCTCAGCATCTGGTGGATGAACCATATCGACAATATCATATGGCCTCCAACGAATGTCCCGGCGATGCATGACATCCATGTGATGACGATATCTGCGAATATGTGCAAATCTGGCTTGTCGCGTCTGAAAAACGTTAAACCTGCAACAACACAATGTTAGCAACGACAACATCGGGCCTAACAACTGTAACATAAACCCACAATTTCAATACCTGTTTCCGTAAATCTCATGCTGCATGACATCCTGATCCTCCACACGCGGAAGGGGTGGAGAGATAGTCGAGAATCTCGTCCAAGCCCATAACTACAACAATAGCGTACATCCGCCCATCTCACGGCGTCCTGCACGTGTCGCCTTGCACAACTCCCTATAAAGATATGAAAGCACGGCTGATCCCCAGCTGAACGAACCCGTGGGCTCGAAGTCGTCCAAAAATAGAAGATATCGTCCTGGCACGAAGCTCGAGGCGGTGTCCACAAACAACGTCCCACCTAAAATGCACAAGATCAAAGCGCGAGTGTACCTCATCCTCCCAACCTCAGTGTCGGCATGGGCGACATATACACCGAAATGCTCCCATAGATAGTGGAGCCCCAACAGACCTCCACGCAAGTCCCGACCCGCATGAGGCTGAACTCCTAAAAGGTCACCAACTAACTCAGGGAAGTTATGGGGTCCATGGCGACCTGATACAACCTGACCATCAGTCGACAGCCCTAGCAGATGATGGACATCCTCAAGGGTGATGGTCACCTCACCCATGCTCATGTGGAATGTCCGTGTCTCGGGGCGCCATCGCTCAACAAGCGCCGGAAAGAGATGATGGTCAATCTGAAATAATAGACCAACATACAATTTCATTGTCGATATAATATAACCATAAAAACGGCACACACGCAACATTTAACATTTTTTATATTGTTACCTCATGATTGCGCAGACGCGCAATGTGGTAAAAACCCGCCTGCATAAGCCACGGATGGATATCCTCAAGAATAGCTAAGTGATCGTGTGTCGCCACGTGTCTGACATTAAGAACACGATCTCATACGGTCGGATCATTGTGTGCATTCCACACAGTAGTGGATATATGTCTATCCTGCATAGTCAAAAGCGTCCGTACAGATGGCCCCGGATCAATGATGCTCAACGCATCCTCATCTGCTGGCTGTGTCAGCACACTCTCATCGTGATCCATATTTCACGTCTAACCCTATTTTAATTTTAAAAATCATTCATTATGCTAATAAATAACAAATAATAATATCGTAATAAATATTTGATTTTTGACATCTACTGATACAAAATAAATATTTGTAATTATTTTTTCTAAAACTACATTTATGTTTAATTTATAAAATTAATTATTTAACTTACATCAACATGTTTAACTATAACTGTAATTATTTTTTGTGTTTTACATATTTCAGATGATAAAAAAAATATATATATATGTATATAAATACAAATTCAAAAATATGACTCTGACTTGAATGTCACTAAATCTAAATATATATTAAAAATTATATTTTTGAAAAAAAAATTCTTAAAATCACGAAATAAATTATGTTTAATGAAGGTCAATCACATATGCCATCAAAAAATGATAAACTCAAATAATCATTAACCTATAAATTATAAATGTTAATTTCAAACTATTGGTCTTCTAACCTTGAAAATTAAAATTATGACTCCAAATTGAATGTCACTAAATCTAAATATACATTAAAAATTATATTTTTGAAACAAAAATTCTTAAAACAATGAAATAAATTATGTTTACTAAAGATTAACTTAAAATGTGAATCATATATACCATCAACAAATGACAAACTCAAATAATCGTTTCCCTATAAATTATCATTGTTAATTTCAAACTATTTGTCTTCTATCCTAAAGTTTCAACAACGTGTTATTTAACCTAATGTTTTAAATCAAATCCTCTAACCTAATGTTTCACATTTACAACCTATCTACTATATTACAACTAAAATATAAATTAAATATACAATAATAAAACAAAATAAGCAAAACTTACTTGTAATTTTCAAAGGGAGCGGAGTGATAATTTTCAAAGGCAGAAGATTTTAAAATTTTCAGAGAGAGAGAGAGAGGGGAAAAGGGGGGGACCAGAAATGGGGGGTGGGCCTTTTATGGTGGGGCACGGGGACCTAGTTCGCCACCATGGCCAGCGAACTTGCTTATAACGGCTTTTTTTTTTTAAAATGCTCCCAACATACCTCGCTATGAACCCAAGCGAACTCCCCTCCGCGTGCCACGTGGCCGTAACGGCCTGATTTTTTGAATTCTGCTCCGCGTACTTCGCTAAGTCAGGCAACGAACTAGGAGAGCTCCACATAGGCTGCCCATTGGACAGACACGTACTTCGCTGGGTCCAGTAGCGATTTCGTTGGCCACTCATGTCATGCCAAGTCAGCATACATAGATCGCTGGTGTCAGTAGCGAACTACCCACCGTGGCACTCTGGTAAAATATTTGGGATGTGTGGCATTCCAGTAATATTTTTTTTAATTTGTGGCACAAAGGTCGATGACTCTAGTATAAATCTCAGGATAATTATAGAGTTTTAAAACCAAATCAACGTCACCTGGAGATGGATCATCTGGACTTTTCCATGATGTTAGTTTCTATTCCAGACCAGTTAGGAGGCCCCGTCCGAACTTCATCTCTGGCAAGAGTGTATCAGATGGATAGTCAAAGCTTTGCCACAAATACGCTTCTGGGTCCGTTTCTTCCTCATTTCTTATCACAAGATTGCCACTATCCAAGAGCTCCACCACTGGATTCCGTGCTTGTTTGTGAGAGTTGTTGGTGTACCAAACAAGAGACCCATTTTGGGAGAGAACAAGATTGCCTGTGCTGTTGAGTGTTAAGGTGCCTGAGGAATCATTGATGGGGTTAGCCCTATTACCAACCCAAACAACTGTCTGAATTGGGATATTCTTGTACCAAATACCGAGGTAACGTTTCTGGGAACTACCTGGGCTGAAAAACCCAAGTTCAAACTTTCCACATTTTGATACCAAGGTCTGCCCATCCCTCACAGACTGGAGCACGTTGATAGAATCCTTTTCTACCAAAATTTGGAGAGAGGGAACAAGTATGCATGCAAATAAAATCATGAAAGAAAGCATGTCCATTGAGTCACACTTTTGTGGGTACTGCGTTATTTGCCTAATGATCATGATATATATGGGTTAATGAATTTGTATTATAAACACGAAAATGGGAAAATCAGTTTAAGCTGAGAACCTGAGAGGTCCTGGCGTATGCTTTGTTTCTTCTTTCTAACTACACTTCCGTGTCAACCACAGGTGTATATATATATATATATATATATATATTAAAAAGGATAACATATATTTTGAATTTCTAATAAATATGTGAAATTTTGTCTTTATCCCAAGTTTTTTTTAGTATAGAATTTTTAATAAAATAATAGTTTTATTTTTTATACTTACACATTTTTTAGTCCTTAATATTTATATTTACTTTCTGATAATTATTTTTTAATTATTATTAGTATTTTTCATAGGTACTAATAACATATGAAAAAAAAACTATCAATGAGCAAATGCAAAATTCTCAAATTTATCATAGACTAAGAAAATTATCAAGAACCAAAAACATAATTTTGTTTTATCATGGAGCAAAATCAAAGAAAAATTTTATTAGGAAGAAATAGAAAGTTTTTGGGTATTTATTAGGGATAATAAACATATTTAAGTCAACATTAAATATTGGATAAATAGCATAATTCATTCTCCAAAGTGTGATGTGGTAACAAATTAGTGCATGAAAGACTTGACAAACTTGTGGGATGAGTGGGTTAACATGTTTGATAGGTATTGAAATGGGACATTCAAGTTGCGTGTAATGCTATTTCTACCATTAACGATTTTTCAGTATTCAGGAATTTGAGTGGATACAATGTTAATGGCCATCGTGCATGCCTATCTATGAACAAGACACGACTTACGTACAACGTAAACATGGAAGAAAAACAGTTTACACTCGTCCTCGACGTTTTTTGAAACCTTATCACCCTTATCGGTGATTGAAATAAGCTTCTAATAGAAGTCAAGAGCATGAAAGTTCGTCAATACCGTTAATTGGTCAGCAAGTTCTTCAGCGGGTTGATGACATCAATACTACATTTGGAAAGACCCAAAAGAAGTTAAAAACTAAAACTTGCATATGGAAGAAGGGGCCAATATTGTTTGATCTTGCATACTAGTCCGATCAAGATGTTAGACATTGTATCGATTTTATGCATGTGGAGAAAAATGTGTGTGACAGTGTCATTGGCACGCTCCTTAACATTCAAGGCAAGACAAAGGATGGTTTGAATACTCATCAATATCTAGCTAAGATAGGTGTACGTGACCAGTTACATCCAAGGTCTGATGGTAAGAAGATATACTTGCCTCCAGCATGTCACACTTTGTCAAAAAAGGAGAAGACAAGTTTCTAGCAGTGTTTGCGTCGTGTCAAAGTGCCATAGGGATACTCTTCAACTATTAAGAGCGTTGTGCAGTTGAAATATCTGAAATTAGTTGGCTTAAAGTCTCATGATTGCCATGTCTTGATGCAACAACTGTTAGCCATGGCGATTCGAGACATTTTGCCCAACAAAGTGAGGCATGCCATAACTCGCCTGTGTTTTTTCTTCAATGCCATTTGTAGCAAAGTCATTGACCCTGTAAAGTTAGATGACTTAGAAGATGAGACCGCAATTATCTTGTGTCAATTGGAGATATATTTTCCTCCTTCATTTTTCGACATCAAGGTTCACATAATTGTTCATCTGGTTAGGGAAATTAAATTGTGTGGTTCCCTTTATTTACGACGGATGTACCCGATTGAGCAATACATGAAGATCTTAAAGTGAAAATAATAAGAATACTCACGGTAGCCAAGAGGGGGGTGAATTGGTTAAAACCTTGGTATTTTAAAAACTAAATCAAATAAGAGTTCGGGATCTTTATCACTTTCAAAACCAAGAAATCATTTTACTCAATCAAATAGCTCAGCCCAAGAAATCAATAGATCAAAATAGAACTTTTTGAACAATGAATATGAATCAAAGAATTAATAACCAATGAACAAGATGAGTAATAGAGAAATAGAAACAATGACACAAGCAATTTAAAATGGTTCACTTCACAACTGAAGCTACATCCAGTTTCTTCTAATCAACACTAGATTAGAGTTCCATTATTATAAAATTTTGTTCTTACATGCAATTACAACATCTCCCTTTATCAACCCTAGATAAAGAATAGAAATCTAAAACCGTATTAGATTCTAAGAGACAAAGAACCAGAGAACACTACTATGTTCTTCATATTAGAGGACCCTTCTTTAGATACAAGCAAGAAACCACTTTACAATGGCAAACTTACACAGAAATTCAGAACCAAATTTACACACAAAGATTAAGGAGAGCGATAACCTGATGATCCAATGAATGTTATGCACATGAATTACCAAATCAGGTTGAGAGACAAACTAACTTAGAACATGTTTTTTCCTTATTCTTGAAAAGAATCTTGCTCAAGAATCATTCAAAGACCTATTGATATTTTGAATGAAGCAAGAAGTAAAAACACTGAGAAAATCACTTAGGAATTGCTGAGAAGACTTGTGTGAGCTCAGAAATACGAATGGGTACAATTTCTCAAAGTTAGAAAACAAGTCAAGCCTTCAATCCTATTTATAACAAAATTTGTAACTAACTGTAATCGATTAAACGCATTTGATAATCGATTAATATTCTTATGTAATCGATTAAAATAACCATGTAATCGATTAAATTGTTCAAGAATATTTATGGGTTTTAGCAATGAGCAAAATAACCGATTATCCAAAGTTGTAATTGATTAAGACAGAAAGTCTCAGGATAACAAAATGCACTATGTAATTGATTACAAGATTTGATAATAGATTAAAGTAGAAGACTTATATTTTCAAAATTAACTGTGTAATCGATTACAAGCTGTGGTAATCAATTAGGACAGGGAAGTGACTTTTCTCAAATAATCAATGTAACCGATTATGGATTATGGTAATCAATTATCACAATAAGGCTTAAAATAATCTTTTAACTGTGTAATCGATTACAACACTTAAGTAATTGATTAAAATCATTAACAAAGTAGTTTTGTTATAAACAAAGGCCAAATAATGGATTATTCCGATGGGTAATCAATTGCAATGTTCATAAAAGATTTTCCATATTGAACGAAGAACAAAATAATCGATTATATCAGTAAGGAATCAATTAAACCAGTGAAAATAAAATTTTTCCAAAAACCTTTCAATCAAATTAAAACCTTAACCAAAATATAAAAGCTTTGTTATTGTTTATGAAAACCATTTAAGTTTATGAATGAATAAGAGAATGCAATGCATCGATCATCAGATTTTCCTTTCTCTTTCACATAATACAATTAAGCAACTTCAAGGCATCCAAGCATGTTGAAAGCTCAAAACTAATCTTGAATCAAATCCTTTTTAATCTTGATGATGCTCCCCCTATATCCAACAATCTCCCCCTTTTTGGCTATGAACATGCCAAATTCTTGATTGATTATATGTTGGACTTGAAGTTAATTGGGAATCAAAGTTAGGAAAGCTTGAGCTTTGCCTTTTGGATTTCAACATGATCTCCTCAAGAATGAGAATCCAATTCATTTGAATGGAATAGACCATGCACTAGTTGTAGGTCTTCATTTGTTGCTTGGGCATGGTTTGTGGCTCTAGGTGTGAGGATATAAGTAATTATGTAGTGCAGAAGCCTATCCTCATGGGTCATGGGTCCAGTACCTAGCTTGGTTTTCATTCTCATTTGGGGATCACTAAGCATCAGGATTTTCATCAAATTTTCTTTCTCGTTCAAAGGAGATACCAGCAACTGCCTCCCACACCTCATGGGTGATTTCCATGGGCACTCCATTAACTTGGGACCCCAGTATCTCATCCATGGATCCCTTGGCACAAGTGTAAAACACCTTGACCAATTCAGGGTAAAAGTACCCTTTAACTCCACAAACTTCCTTAAGCCTTGGGTTTCTAAGAAGGCAGGAAATTGAAAGCCTTCCCTAATGAACCAGTCAAGCTCTAAATACTTAGGGGAGTAGACTAGTTTTGTGGCATTAAACTGGAGATAGGTCATACGATCCTTTTCTATGGTGAACCAAAGATCTAACCTATTGGAAGAAGGGGGTTTAGAAGTTTCACCAGCCTTTCTCTTAAAAGTTTTGGTTCTCTTAGAGGTAAACATCCTAGATAGAGATTCTAAGCACATAGAATAAAGAAAAAGCAGAGGTTTAGCAAGAAAAGGCAGAGATTATATGTGATTTTGCCTTAGATCAAAGGTTCTATTTATAAAAGATTTTAGGCTCCAAGAATTTGAATTTTGAATAAAGTAGCTGTTAGAACGAATTAACTCACTGTAGAGGATTTAAATTTCAATTAGGTGGGAGTTGGGTAATTACAGCTTCCAAGAAAATCTGTTAGATTTTGCAGTAACTCCATAAATAATCGATTATTTTCCTTGTGTAATCAATTATTTCACAAGTAGAAACACTAACAGCACACATAGTAATCGATTAATTCGTAATGTAATCGATTATTTTACAAGCATTCAGAGGTAGAAGACAATGTGTAATCGATTATTTTATGATTTAATTGATTATCACAGAGAGGTTTGAATTTCAGAAACACAGTTTAGCTTGTGTAATCGATTCATCTGACATGTAATCGATTATTCCAATGAACATTTACATTGGAAAACAGATTTTGGTCATTGTAATCGATTATCACAGAAGAGACCAATTTTCAGAAAGGAAAATTAATCGATTATTTTGGTAGTGTAATCCATTACATAAGCTCAATTTTCATACTAAATGATGATTTATGTGAATTTAATCAATTAATTTGATACTTAATCGATTATTACAAGACATGTATAAGAAATAACAAGATTTATGCAGCATAACATGAAATTTTTAAGTTTTTGTGATGAATGATTCAATTTACAAATTATTTCTCATGAAAAGGCACACAACATTCAAGCTAACAGAGATTAGATTCATCCAAGATTCCTAGCATGTTTCTTAGAGCATAGAATCTATCTCTAATCAATGGTTTAGTAAATATATCAGCCAAATGATTATGAGTGTCAATGAAATCAATTTTGATATTACCTTTTTGAACATGATCTCTTAGAAAATGATGTCTTATCTCAATGTGTTTGGTCCTTGAGTGCATTATTGGATTCTTTGAAATGTTGATGGCACTTGTGTTGTCACATAGCAAACGTATTTCTTTCAATTCAACTCCAAAATCTTCTAATTGTTGCTTCAACCATAATAAACATTGTGCACAACAACTTCCAGCTGAGATATATTTAGTTTCAGTAGTTGACAAAGCAGTACAAGATTGTTTCTTGCAATGCCATGAGATCAATGAACTTCCAAGAAGATGACAAGTTCCACTAGTGCTTTTTCTATCTAATTTACATCCTGCAAAAGCAGAATCAGAATAACCAATAATATTAATTGAAGCACCTTTGGGATACCAAAGACCAACTTTTGGTGTAGCCTTGAGATATTTGAGGATCCTTTTGACTACTGTTAGGTGAGACTCTTTGGGATTTGCTTGATATCTTGCACACAAGCACACACTTAGCATTATGTCTGGTCTACTAGCTGTCAAATATAAAAATGATCCAATCATTCCTCTAAATTTTGACTCACCAACCCTCTTTCCATTTTCATCTGAATCTAGGTAGGTTGATGTTGCCATTAGAGTTGCAACATCTTTACTTTTCTCCATTTCAAACTTTTTTATCACTTCAAGGCAATACTTGGATTGATTGAGAAATGTTCCATTCTTCATTTGCTTCACTTGAAGTCCAAGAAAGAATGTTAAATTCTCCAATCATTAACATTTCAAATTCTTTTTTCATAGCTGCAGAAAATTTCTTGCACAACAAATGGTTAGTTGAACCCAAGATTATATCATCAACATATACTTGAACCAATAAGATATCAGTCTTATACCTTTTGATGAATAAGGTTTTGTCAACATGACCTCTTGTGAAAGATTGTTCAAGCAAAAACTTGCTTAGTCTTTCATACCAAGATCTGGGAGCTTGCTTTAAACCATAAAGGGCCTTTTTGAGTTTAAAAACATAGTTTGGATGTTTAAAATCAGTAAAACCAGGAGGTTGTTCAACATATATATCCTCCTCAATGTATCCATTTAAAAAGGCACTTTTAACATCTATTTGAAAGAGCTTAAAATCCATTAAACATGCAAATGCAAGCAATAACCTAATGGCTTCCAATCTTGCAACTGGAGCATAAGTTTCCTCATAGTCAATGCCTTCTTCTTGGTTGTAACCTTTAGCAACCAATCTAGCCTTACTGCTAACTATGATTCCACTTTCATCAAGTTTATTTCTAAAAACCCATTTGTACCAACAGGTTTGAGAGAGGATGGTCTAGGAACAAGTTCCCAAACTTCATTTCTCTTGAACTAATTTAACTCATCATGCATGGCATGCATCCAATTTTCATCATATAAGGCTTGATCAATATTCTTAGGTTCAATTTGAGAAACAAAATCCATATTGCAACATAGGTTCCTTAATGAAGATCTAGTAGATACTCCCTTTGAAACTTCACCTATGATGTTGTCAAATGAGAGATCTCTTGTTGTTCTCCAATCTTTAGGCTCTTGAACAGGTGTTGATGGTTTTATTTCAGCACTTGGTTCTTCTTTCTCTTTATTTATGGAATCATTAAGCTGAATAAATTCTTCCATAAGAACTTCATCTACATCACACTTCTTTTCCTCTTTAGAGGGATTAGACTCATTACAAATCACATGTACAGATTCTTCCATGCACATTGTTCTTTTATTGAAAACTCTATAAGCTTTACTATGTAATGAATATCCAAGGAAAATTGCTTCATCAGCTTTAGCATCAAATTTTCCAAGTGATTCTTTCCTATTGTTTAATACAAAATACTTTTAGCCAAAAGCTCTCAAATGAGAAATGTTAGGTTTTCTACCTTTGTATAGCTCATAAGGAGTTTCCTTTAAAATAGGCCTTATAAGTAATCTATTCAAAGTGTAGCAAATTGTACTTATAGCATCAGCCCAAAAATATTTTGACAAATTTGTCTCATTAAGAAGAGTTCTAGCTCCTTCTTCAAGAGATCTACTTTTCCTCTCCACAACACCATTTTGTCGAGGTGTTCTTGGAGCTGAAAAATTGTGGTTAATTCCATTTTCTTCACAGAAATTTTCAAAATGTTGATTTTGGAATTCTCCACCATGTTCACTTCTTATTGAGATAATTTTGCTACCTTTTTCATTTTGAGCAAGCTTGGCCATTTTTCTAAAAGCAAGGAAAGCATTGTAACGCCTCTCATATCTCTCTCGTGCTTGTTTGATTTTAATTAGAAACTCATGTCCACTTTGTATTAAAATCATGTCAGCTATAAATTTTGCGGAAATTCTTTTTGCCTTGCTTGTAAATAGCGTAAACGATTTTCCTTGCCACGTTTCAATTAAAATAAAAGTACAGTCCATGATACAGTCCAAATACAGTATCTCAAAATAATATACAGACAACTTATCACAAATTACATGTCACAGAAAATTACAAT
>PYAF01001163.1:77576-88468 GCA_007407185.1 Glycine tomentella | reverse complement strand
TTCTGAAATTGTTGAGAGGGTTTCTCTCTTGTTCTTATTCAAGAACCTTCTTGTTTCTTATCAATGGCTCCTCTGCTATTGCGGTGATTCTTGCAAGACTTATTGGAATTCCTATTCCATGGTGTCATTCCAATTCATTCCTATTCTTCTTCCACAATCCATTTTTACAAATTAGAAATCTTTTAAAAAGCCCCAAATTCTGTGAAAGTGCAGAATTCTCCATTTCTTGGAGTTTGCTTGAAGATTGGGTTTCATTGCAAGGAAGATTTGGGAAACCTAATGTCTATTGGTTGTAGACATTACATCAGAATTGCTTAGAAGACTTGTGTGATCTCAGAAATACGAATGGGTACAATTTCTCAAAGTTAGAAAACAAGCCAAGCATTCAAGCCTATTTATAATAGAATTTGTAACTAACTGTAATCGATTAAACGCGCCTGATAATCGATTAATATTCTTATGTAATCGATTAAATTGTTCAAGAATATTTCTAGGTTTCAGCAAACGAGCAAAATAATCGATTATCCCGAGCTGTAATCGATTAAGACAGAAAGTCTCAGGATAACAAAATACACTGTAATCGATTACAAGATTTGGTAATCGATTAAAGCAGAAGACTTATACTTTCAAAATTAACTGTGTAATCAATTACAAGCTGTGTTGATCGATTAAGACAGGGAAGTGACTTTTCTCAAATAGCCAATGTAATCGATTATGGATAATGGTAATCGATTATCACAGTAAGGCTTAAAATAATCTTTTAACTATGTAATCGATTACAACACTTAAGTAATCTATTAAAATCATTAACAAAGCAGTTTTGTTATAAACAAAGGCCAAATAATCGATTATTCTGACGGGTAATCGATTACAATGTTCATAAAATATTTTCCATATTGAACGAAGAACAAAATAATTGATTATATCAGTAAGGAATCGATTAAACCAGGGAAAATAACATTTTTCCAAAAACCTTTCAATCAGATTAAAACCTTAAACAAAATATAAAAGCTTTGTTATTTTTTATGAAAGCCATTTAAGTTTATGAATGAATGAGAGAATGCAATGCATGAATCATCAGATTAGCTTTTCTCTTACACATAATACAATTAAGCAACTTCAAGGCATCCAAGCATGTTGAAAGCTCAAAACTAATCTTGAATCAAATCCTTTTTAATCTTTATGATGTTCCCCCTATATCCAACAAAAAGGGTATACAAAGAATCTACATCGTCCTGAAGCATCCATTTTTGAGTGGTACATTGTAAAAGAAGCTATTGAATTTTGTTCAGGGTTCATTGAAAAGGCAAAGCCTGTTGAGGTTCTCAGGTATCGACATGACGAGGGAGTGGGAGGTAAGTGTTCACGAGGGTTGCATGTGATAAATCCTGGTCTAGAAGAATTGCATCAAGCTCATTTGTATATACTGAACAACAGTAATGAAGTCCTATCATACATAGTTCGTCATGAAGCCTTAGTGAAGAAAAGTAACCTAAAAATGATCAAGAATAGGTTGTTGAAAGAGCATAACAAGACTTTCCTAAATTGCTATGGTGACGACAATGCCTCTGAAACGTTAAGGAGGTTAACAGATGGGCTTAAAAGAAATGTTAGAAGTTGGCAGGGATTCGATATCAACAAGTATTCGTACTACACCTAAGAACAAGATGACAAGAGTACAATGCAAAACAATGGGTTAGTCATAGGGTTGAATCCCAACACTTTGCTATTGTGCATGACCATAATCCCCGTCTGGCGCCACTACTTGAAATATTAGGTTTAACATCGTAAAGTTAACATCAGTTATTGCAAAAATCGATGTTAACAAAAATGCGATGGCAAAATCGTAAATAACACGACCTCGTTAACATCGGTTTTCCTAAAACTGATGTTAACTAGTCACTTTTAACATCAGTTTTAATAAAACCAATGTTAACGACTTCCTGTTAAAATCAATTTTGTCAATTTCCTAAAGCCGATGTTAACTAGTCCTTCTAACATCAGTTTTTAATAAAACCAATGTTAACAAATTCCTGTTAACATCGATTTTGTCGATTTTAACAAAATCGTTGTTAATAGGAACTCGTTAACATTGGTTTTCATGTAAAAATCGATGTTAACAGGGACTAGTTAACATCAATTTTTATAAAAAAATCGATGTTGTTGGTTTGATTATAAAATATTTCAACTAGTGTCCAAATTAAAGACCTTCACTCTCATGGCGTCAGAAACCTTCTCTTACTTTTGCTATCTTATCCCTCTCGATTCCGACGAAGCTGTCTCACGATTTTTGCCCTGTCCCTCTCGCTCTCTTACTCTCATCATCTTTCTCCTGGTTACACTGAACGAAGCTCGCGACTTCAAATCCTCTTTTGTGAGATGTGGATCCTAGGTTAGTAGCGTTCTTGCACCCAACGAACCTTTCTCTCAACTAAAGCTTTTTATCTCTATTGTTGCATTAGCATTTTAAGGAAATGTATGGGTTGAATGTGTTGCTATGTGAGTTTTCTGTTGTTGCCCACCAATTATTTGATAAAAGGCCTAATTCGTGTTTGTAAGCCTATTTTTGTTTGTGTTCAGTGAGAAGTACTTTATTGATTGCTGGTTATATTTTAAGTTATCACCATTTTGGTTTCTCTCCTACTAGTGTGTAAACCAGTTTGCAAATAAATCCAATGGCACTAGCTTGGTGGGTTGAGCACTCAAACCTTATGTTATTTTTCATGCTCTACGCTCAATTTTTAAAGCTATAGGTAGAATGTTATAGCTCTAAATAAATGATGTTATTCTCTGGTTGGTGATGATGTAAGTTTACTTATGTCCAACCTAGGTATGGGGTATTGTTGAGAACAAATGCAACGGCAAGTGCATCGATCGTTTACAAGTAATAAAGATTAGGTAAGTGAGTGTTGTTCTCCACAGGGATTGGGGTAATTCCACAGTAATACTAACGAATGTGATTGAATTTAAAACAGAAAATTATGCAGAGAGAAGTGTTGTTGATTTGGTTGATTGTGAAATGAAAAGACAGAATTTTAAAGAAATGCAGTAAATTGATTAAGAAGATTACCAATGGAAGATTAATTGTGGTCAGGTGCAATCCCCTCAGATTCCTACCCTTTCACTTGACTGGTTATTTAACTTTAACGTACACAAATGATAAATCTCTCCTAGATTCGTAAATCCTAGATAACTAGCGATTTCACTCTTTAATTCGATCGAGAACCCTAAGCTTTTAGCGATTTTGTCACACTAAGCATTTAGAGAATATATCATAAGAGGTTCCTGTTATTAATTGTTCAGAGAATAAGCCTTTTCTAGATTAGCTAATCCCTAATTCCTTAGTGAATTAACCCTTTAAACTGAATTGAAAACCTAATTCCTTAGTGAAGTCTATCAGTTTAAGCATTCAAAAGATCATATTATAAGCTCTACAGCCACGCATTCCTATTCCTAGGTAATGAACAACTGTTATTCTAAACGGTTCAGAAATTAGAATCCCAACGTCCCCATTGCGAATCCTAACCCTATGTACTTAATTGAAGTGATCAAATTCAAAGAAGAATAAAAAGAAGTGCAGATTAGAATAAAACAATTAAAACATATCACTCAATACCAGTCAAATTACAGAGGAGTTATCATCGGTTCATGGTCTTCCCACAGTATAAGAATTAGCCAGCCATAGACCTCAAGAACATCAAAGCAGTAATATGATTCATTGTTGTGCAGACACTCAGCTTGATTCTTGATTTCTAGGGTTTTAGATGATGAAGAATGGATGAAACATGTATATTCTGGCTATTCTGGATGAGATGGGATCTTTTACTCAGTTTTGAGGCTTCATATTTATAGAATCATTTAATTATAGTAAGAAAGCCCAAAACCTATACCAAATTCAAAAGAAATCTTTTAAATCAGGTAACAAGATCACTCTGGCGCGACCCACGTGCGATCCCGCGCGGTTAGCGCGGCCTGTTCGAATGTATGGCGCTGATTGCGTGACACTCCACGCTAACCGCATGGAGTGTTCGAGTCAAATGGCTTGCTCTGGTCTTTTGTGGCGCTGTTAGCGTGGCCCTGGCGCTACCCACGCGAGTTGTTCGAGTTGAATGCCCTGGCTTCATGTCCTTGACGCTGGTGGTGCGGTTCTGGCGCGGAACGTGCCATTCTTGCGGCTACTTCACGCTGATCGCATGGACTCCCACGCTGATCGCGTGAGGTCTTCGAGACTGAGGCCTTCTATCTCTCACTTGGCACGATTCGCGCGGATTCCCGCGCTGACCGCGTGGGACTTGAAAATTGGTTTTCTTCTTTTTCTTTGCTTTGAACTCCTCTTTTGGCCTGAAAATTCTCAAATGGTATTGAATTGAATTAAAAACAATAAAGTAATAAACTTAACTAATTCTAAACTATTTTCCTAATTATTAATCTAAAATATACCCTAAAACTAGCCTAAAACTAGGATGTGTTTGCAACACATCAAACAATTCCCAGATTTGAAAGTTGTTGTCCCAACAACAGAAAAAATTCAAGACTAAGCAAGAATCAATAATCAAACACAAACCACAGTTTACAATCCTGGAATAATCATGCTATGTATGATCAAATTCATATCAAAGCTTTCATGGCACTTTCAATGCTATCAATCTATGAGAATTACTTGAGTGTTCCTCACAAAAGTTGTGTTTAATCACTCATTCACTCAAGTATCTCAGGTTATGGTTGCTCTCTTACTCAACAATATCACAACACTACCATAAGCTTGAAAATATTCTCAATAGTTGCAAATATGACTTGATCAAATGGTCTTTCCGGCTTGTAACTTGGCTGGGCTAAGGGTAGGAATCATTTTGGATAAGTAGCTTAATGAAAGGCTAGATCCAGTCCCTTAAGTCCACAACATGCTTCTTGTCTTCTCCTTGTTAAAAACCTAGTACTTTATTCAACCCTTTATTCTAATGTAAAACAGAATAATAACTTCATTTTGAATTTTGGATTTTTTTTAAAATATATTAAAATAAACATAAACATAAACAATATTCAAATTACTGCAGCTTCACAATTTTCCAATCAATGGAATTCTTGTTAATCAATTGGACTATGCTTGTTCATTCTTGTTCTTCACCACCAATTGGATTCACTTGTGTTCCTTGATACTTTGATGGATGATTCCTTGTTTTTCCACTGTTATAGACTTAATTCAAACTTCTCTAGCCTCTGGGATTTGGTCATTTGGATATAGTTCTTGATTTGGGACATTTTGAAATGAAAGGCTTAGGCTCAAATAAGGTGCAATTGGAAAAATACTTGAAGGTTAGTCATTTTGGCCCTAGTTTCATAAGGAAAATGTGCCTTAATCATATCAAATCATACCTACATTCAGAGAAACAATTCAAGTTCTAGAGTACAATGAAATCGGAGTCTCTCGGAAAGAAAACATTACTGATGTTTGGCTCAATTCCTTACAGGTGTTCAACTCAAATCAATCTCCGTTGACTGCATTTCAAGCATTATTTCAACTTCAACATTCATTTCACATACCAACAATCATATTCCATTCATGCATTATGCAATTCATGCTATGTTTCATTTCATCAAGCTTCATCCAGAAATTCTATCCATCACTGTGTCCATTTACTTTTAATTCTGAAAAATTTGATGGGCTGCTTATTTTTTTGAAAAATTTTGACAAAATTCTGTTAGACGTCATTTGTTTCTTGACTGTGATTTGCGAAATAATGCGTACCATTCCCAGATTTATATGTTGCTGTCCCCAGCAATCACAAATAAGGTCACATCGCTTTGGAAAATTTTGAGCATTATTCGGAAAATCGCATTCAATCCCACATTGATCTAAATAGTTTTTTATTTGCAAGGTATAAATCATAACTGGATCATACATATATATATATATATATAAATGCAGAACTAAAAAAGTGTGTAATGTAATGTAAATGCAGAATCATAAAACTGAACATAAAAACCAGAAACATAAACAGAACTGAAACAGAAAAATAAACATGTCCTGATCACTCCTCTCTACTCTCTACAATCACTGCAGCCTCTGTAGTCTGTGGTGTGGGCTCCTGAATGGGTATCTCTGTGTCTGCAGCATCTAAAATCTGATGTGGCTCATGTGTGGTATCAACTGGAGGAGTAAGAGGATCTGTGACTGGAGGTGCTGGAGTCTCTGCTGGTGCTATGGTTGCTGATGGTATCTGATAATCTGATGGAGAGATGCCCAAGTGTCTACAGATGGCTCCTAGCATGCTCGTCTGTTGTGCAAGCTGAGTCCTAACAAACTCCTGGAACGCCATGTATGAAGCAGAATCAGTGAAAAGTGGCTCATGTCCAGGAGTAGGGGCTGAGGTGGATGGTGCTGCATGGACTGGTGGTGCTGGTGCATCTACAGGTGGCTGAACGGGTGCTGGAATCTCTGGTGGTGGTAGATTTCTGGGACTACGGGTGGCGATCTCCTCAGGTTTGAGCTTAGAAGCTCTAAGAACCTGCTCATCTGCGGCGGAGGCCATGGCGTCCAAATAAGTCTTATGGATCATGAGTGGTGATATCGAGACGTCCATGGGCTCGTCTTCCGCAATGTGTACGCCCGCGTGTCGACATAAGTGAAGAATCAGGGAAGGGTGTGCTAGCCAGGACTTGCTGCTAGCATCCTGGATCATATACATAATCCTGTTAGACAGGAGAGAAGAGATAAGAAGATTACCCTCACCACGGAGGGTATAGAGTAGGATGACTCTACATTCACATCTGTCATATTAGTAGAAGGTATGACGGTGTGATTAACAAACCGGTGCCAGAACAAAGCGTCGCCCACCAAATCATGCTTCCGCAGCTTCTCTGGTATATAGTCTAGCCCATCAAAATTAGTTTTTACAGCATTATTCATTGGTATCCATTCACGCATGCATCTCTAAAATCAACCAATATAACTAGGCCATATGCATATCAATTATTCGACTTAATTGAACAACCTAATGCATATCATTATAATCTTAGCTGTGGAGTTAGGCCATTCAAATTTATGCATTCAACTCAAAAAGTTGCGAGTCTAATGTACTCATGTTTTCGCCAAGCCATCCTACCATTCATGTCACAGTTCAAATCTTTGAATCATTCATACACACCCCAGCAACTCCCATCATGCAAATCCATCACTCCCGTGGCTATAATAGATTTAATCAAGATGTGGTGTTATGTTTTTCTACCAAAGTCATCCTTTTAAGCACATATCTAAGATCGACGCAATGCACTTAACCTTATTCATATCATAGCATTTCATCAAATTAAGGCTTTATGCATATTGAATCAACTTTGGCCTCAATTCATTCCAGTTTCTCTTTCAGGCATTTCATCAAACATGTGATGGGTATGTAATCAAATTAACACTCTAAGCCTATTTGGATCATATCATATCCCCAATTTAAATATCAACAATGAGAATAAAACAAATTGCAACAGCAACAGGTCTCTATCCTATGGTTCTTCACAATTTAATCATCAGAGACTATGAAGATATCAAGCATTGCTATAGGAATTTGTCATGGTCATACCATTATTCATTACAAAGCATAAAAGGTTCAGGAACTTACCTTATCACCGGCCATTGGGCAGTTCAAACTTGGTCCTAATGAAACAATTGCAGCAGGGACTTTCGAGAATGACAATGGTGAAGAGGAACTTAAGAGTGGGCAGTAGAAAATGTGAACGAAAGGGAGAATGTGAGGGAGAATGAGGAAGTTCAGGCTTTTAAAGAGAGAATTTGGTGAGGGGGAAGTTGCTGGAGATTAATGGGGTGCAGAGGTTCAGGCGAGAACGGTGGGAGAGGATTTGGAAGAGTAAAGGGAGTGAAGCGCGAATGAAATTTTTAAAATAAAAACCGATTCCGCGATGCCGCGCGGATCGCGCGAAAGCAGGTGCAAATCGCGCCATGAGTACTGAATAAGCTTTTTGGCTCGAATTGATCACGCGACTAGCGCGGCATGTCACGCGATTCGCGTGAATAGGAACTGAAAGGACCCTCTGGCTCGAATGATTCGCGCGGTTGGCACGAAGGTTCACGCGATTAGCGCAAGACCTTAAATTTTGGACATATGACTCGAACCATTGGCGCTGATCGCGCCATCTTCACGTGGTTAGCGTGATTTAATGCAGAAGGACCCAATTGGCTTGAGCAACTCCTGCTGCCAGCACGGTATTCACGTGATTAGTGTGAACAAGTCGAGGCTATGGCGCGATTGGCGCTATACCTGGGGCGATTCGCGTGAAATTATGCAGATTTAGCCTTGGTTTCGAGCATCCCACGCGGTTGGCGCGGGGTCTCACGCTGGTGGCGTGCTTTGGTCGAGGCTCCGGCGCGGTTAGCGCCATATCTTTTTGCACAACCTTCTGCTTTCTATTTTATTTGGCTTTCATTTTCCTTGCTTGAATTCAAATGCTACCTAAACTGACTATAATTAATAGGCTAATAAAAATGATTAACAAACTATCCTAATGCTAAAGCTATTATATTTAAAAAGGAATTGCAAGGTTTAATAATGCATAAGGTTAATACCAGCATGAACTATGCAGTGGAATATCTAATGCTATTCAAGTCTAAAATGGCTACCACTACTGAACTATGAAGGCTTAACCTTCTTAGATTTTAGAAATGCATGAATGATATCTTATGTAATAATTTTAAGGTTACTGTTATCACAGAATTTGGCATTTCTAACCATTTGTGCAGAATTCTAATTAGCTAATGCAGAAATTTACTCCTAATGCTATCTAACCTAACAGAACATAATAGAATCTTAAATCAGCAGCTATATACATCACAATTGTGCTCATTTAACGTCTTAAGCTAGACGCTTACTTCCATTTAAACTTCAGTGGTGTTGAGTGGAACAGAAGTTGAAGTTCTGTCCACTTCTCCTCCAAAATAGTGTTTTAAATGATAACCATTTACCTTGAAGGCTCGGTCACTATCCAAAGGCGAGATTGCCACTGTGCCATAGGGAAAAACTTCTCGGACAAGGAATGGTCCAGACCAACGGGATTTTAACTTACTCGGAAAGAGTCGCAGGCGAGAGTTGTATAATAGTACTTGTTGGCCAGGTACAAACTCCTTTTGACGGATTTGGTTATCATGCCACTTCTTTGTCTTCTCTTTGTAGATTCGGGCATTCTTATAAGCAGCTAACCTGAACTCATCTAATTCATTCAACTGAAGCAACCTCTTTTCATTAGCTTTGGTTAGTTCAAAATTTAAAAACTTGGTTGCCCAAAGTGCTTTGTGTTCAAGTTCAATAGGTAAATGACAAGCCTTACCATAGACAAGCTGAAACGGAGACATACCTATAGGTGTTTTAAATGCAGTCTTGTATGCCCACAAAGCATCATCTAGTTTCTTAGACCAATCCTTTCTCGATGTTCCAACTGTTTTCTCAAGTATGCGCTTTAATTCACGGTTGGAAATCTCTACTTGACCACTTGTTTGAGGGTGGTATGGGGTTGTCACTTTATGCTTGACTCCATATTTTGCTAACAAGCTATCAAATTGCTTGTTGCAGAAATGAGTTCCTCCATCACTAATAATGGCTCTTGGCACCCCGAATCTTGTGAAAATGTTTTTCCTTAAGAATGAAACTACCACCTTGGCATCATTGGTGGGCAGAGCTGCTGCCTCAACCCACTTGGAGACATAATCCACAGCAACCAAGATGTATTTTGATTGGCAAATGATTTAGGGAAGGGTCCCATAAAATCAATGCCCCACACATCAAAAAGCTCAACTTCTTGGATGTTGTTGAGTGGCATCTCATCTCTGCGAGAAACATTGCCTGTCCTTTGACAATTGTCACACTGCATCACGAAGTTCTTTGAGTCCTTGAATAGTGTTGGCCAATAATAACAACATTGAAGCACTTTGTGTGCAGTCCGGTTTGCTCCAAAATGTCCTCCATAATTGGAGGAATGACAATGCCACAGAATATCCGGCACGTCACTTTCAGCTATGCATCTGCGGATAACATTGCCAGTGCATTGAAAATACAAGTAAAGGTTATCCCAGAAATACCTCTTTGAATCATGTAGAAATTTCTTCCTCTACTGCCAATTAAATCCTTCTGGAATGAGTCCAGCAGCCTTATAATTTGCCATACCAGCAAACCATGGGCTGGTTTGTACAGCCAACACTTGCTCATCAAGAAAAGATTCATTTATTTCAACTTCCGGTCCATCTTGCTCATCAGGATTGAGTTTAGATTATTCATCTTTAAGCTAAAGCCTCATTCACAAATCTTGATTCTTTTTCCATTATCCCAAATTATCAACTCAAATCTTCATTAATCTATGTAGTAACTTTAAGTAGAGGTTCATATTTAAATTTAGTTTACCACAACTTCCCCATACCTTGTTTTATTTTAGAACCTTGAACAGCCTTCTTCCTTGCTTCTTCTTTAAATCTTGGCTAACCTTCTTCTAAAGGCTCTTAATTTCTTAGTGCTTCATTTGACTTTCAATCATGTAGGCCTTGGTTTTTGTTCTAGGTAAAAGGTGAATTAAAAGAAAGAAATAAAGTAGAAAGGCTTTGGAGTAAGGTTTACACGGTTGAATTCCCTTAAGGCTAGTGGGCTTGGTTTTGTTTTAAGATGCTTTGGGAAGGACAAAGTGAAAAGGATGTATGCTACGACTACTTCTTCCTTTCTTGGCTTTTCCAAAATCTTTCCATTCAATTCCTTTTATAGCAAAGTCAAGGCAAGCTTTGGTCCACACATTCCCTCCTATAATTGCACGGATGAGGTCTAGCTTTGGAGAGTTTCATTTTGATTTTTCTACTTAGCATTAATGAGCATTGATGAAAGATTCTTCATGCTTCCTTTATCCTATCT
>PYAF01001163.1:65107-76374 GCA_007407185.1 Glycine tomentella | reverse complement strand
TTTGGTAATTTCACCACTTACCCTAGGGGCAAAATGGTCATTTCCAAAAATGTTCAAGGTATCTCTGTATGTATCACCCTAAGGGTATTCTGATCATTTTCCAACCATCCAAGAGTATTTATAAAATGTCCTCCTTCAAATATCTTGTTAGAATACCTAGGGGCAATTTGGTCATTTCAAAATATCTAGGGGTATTTTCATCCTTTTCCCTAATTTCTTCTGTACTGTCTCTAGTTAATGTCTTACCCCAATAATTGACTGTGATTCCAAAATTTTGGGGTGTTACAATACGTACCTTCTTACCTACAGGCATATCATATTGTGGACACCTCCGAATTAACTCTTGGAATCTATTCCATGCAGCACATAGGGATTCTCTTCCATTCTGAGTAAAATTGGTGATTTCATTCACCAAACGGTTATACTTGTCCATGGAAAAGTATTCAGCAAAAAATCTTGCGACTAAGTCCTCCCAAGTTGAGATGCTATTTGATGTTTGACGGTTCAGCTATCTCAATGCATTTCCTTTGACAGCAAAAGGAAAAAGACTTAATCTTACCGCATCATCGGAGACTCCTTGGTGTCTAATAGTATTACAGATTCTAAGGAATCTGTCTATGAAATCATGTGGGTCTTCCGAATCATCCCCTCCAAACTGACTGCGTTCCACCAATGCTATCAATGAAGGATTTATGTCAAAGTGATTAGCTTGGATTGGTGGCCTCACAATACTGGAGTTAGGTCTTGTGAACATCGGAGCCAGAATATCCTCCATCAGTTCATCCTCCGGTCGCCGTCTTGGCTGATTAAGTTGTTCTTCAGCCATTTCTTCTTCTAACTCTAATTCTGGAAGTGAATCAAAGTCAAATTTCTCAGCTTCTCTCCTTCTTTGTCTAGCTAGTCTCCTTCGGATTGTTCTCTCTATTTCTGGGTCAAATTCCAAATCCTCCGAACTAACTGAACCTCGCATAAAAACTTGGAGAAGTGATTAGTAACAAAAAAATTCACTCACAAATTTTAAAATTACTGTAAAATCCGTTTGCCAATCCCCGGCAATGGCGCCAAAAACTTGTTGCGAACAAATGCAATGGCAAGTGCACCGATCATTTACAAGTAATAAAGATTAGGTAAGTGAGTATCGTTCTCCACAGGGATTGGGGTAATTCCACAATAATACTAACGAATGTGATTGAATTTAAAACAGAAAATTACACAGAGAGAAGTGTTGTTGATTTGGTTGATTGTGAAATGAAAAGACAGAATTTTAAAGAAATGTAGTAAATTGATTAAGAAGATTACCAATGGAAGATTAATTGTGATCAGGTGCAATCCCCTCAGATTCCTACTCTTTCACTTGACTGGTTATTTAACTTTAATGTACACAAATGATAAATCTCTCCTAGATTCGTAAATCCTAGATAACTAGCGATTTCACTCTTTAATTCGATCGAGAACCCTAAGCTTTTAGCGATTCAGTCACACTAAGCATTTAGAGAATACATCATAAGAGGTTCCTGTTATTAATTGTTCAGAGAATAAGCCTTTTCTAGATTAGCTAATCCCTAATTCCTTAGTGAATTAACCCTTTAAACTGAATTGAAAACCTAATTCCTTAGTGAAGTCTATCAGTTTAAGCATTCAAAAGATCATATTATAAGCTCTGCAGCCACGCATCCCTATTCTTAGGTAATGAACAACTGTTATTCTAAACGGTTCAGAAATTAGAATCCCAACGTCCCCATTGCGAATCCTAACCCTATGTACTTAATTGAAGTGATCAAATTCAAAGAAGAATAAAAAGAAGTGCAGATTAGAATAAAACAATTAAAACGTATCACTCAATACCAGTCAAATTAAAGAGGAGTTATCATCGGTTCATGGCCTTCCCACAATATAAGAATTAGCCAGCCATAGACCTTAAGAACATCAAAGCAGTAATATGATTCATTGTTGTGCAGACACTCAGCTTGATTCTTGATTTCTAGGGTTTTAGATGATGAAGAATGGATGAAACATGTATATTCTGGCTATTCTGGATGAGATGGGATCTTTTACTCAGTTTTGAGGCTTCATATTTATAGAATCATTTAATTACAGTAAGAAAGCCCAAAACCTATACCAAATTCGAAAGAAATCTTTTAAATCAGGTAACAAGATCACTCTGGCGCGACCCGCGTGCGATCCCGCGCGGTTAGCGCAGCCTGTTCGAATGTATGGCGCTGATTGCGTGACACTCCACGCTAACCGCGTGGAGTGTTCGAGTCAAATGGCTTGCTCTGGTCTTTTGTGGCACTGTTAGCGCGGCCCTGGCGCTACCCGCACGAGTTGTTCGAGTTGAATGCCCTGGCTTCATGTCCTTGGCGCTGGTGGCGCTGCTCTGGCGCAGATCGCGCAATTCTTGCGGCTACTTCACACTGATCGCGTGAGATCTTCGAGACTGAGGCCTTCTATCTCTCACTTGGCGCAATTCGCGCGGATTCCTGCGCTGACCGCGTGGGACTTGAAAATTGGTTTTCTTCTTTTTCTTTGCTTTGAACTCCTCTCTTGGCCTGAAAATTCTCAAATGGTATTGAATTGAATTAAAAACAATAAAGTAATAAACTTAACTAATTCTAAACTATTTTCCTAATTATTAATCTAAAATATACCCTAAAACTAGCCTAAAACTAGGATGTGTTTGCAACACATCAAACAGGTATCATTATGCAAATTATAGCAATTCCATTTTCTTTTTCAGTGCATATGTTGATAGCCTAATTGTGCATATCCTTAATTTACCCCTTGAACTTCATAGAAGAGAATTTTGGACCCATAGGTAATATATGTAAGCAATTTGGATTGCTATGGTTTACACCTTTTGACTAACAAGGCACCAAGTAGACATTAATCATTAGACTAATTATTTTCTCACTCACAAAGAGTGGAAATTCATGTATAAGCATATTACTTTAAAAAATAATAATAGACTTGTATGAAAAATTAGAATTGCCATTGTCAACAGAAATTAGAATTGCAAGTAGTTGATATAGGCAAAGTTGATATATAGGTGTATTCAAACCAGTAGATTTAGAGACATCACCTTAGGACATCGGCGTTTTTACTAAATAACAGTCACCATGAATATGTCAACCTAATGATCATACATGAACCAAGCTGAGTTTGATTGAGTTGGTTTGGTTTGGTTTGTCCTTAAAAATTTGCCAAGTCTAAACTTACCCAAACTAAAGCTTTTTAATCAGTTTGATCTCATTTTGCAATCAATCCAACCCAACCCAACCCAACCATACCCCTACTTGCATGTTTATGAATGTTAGGAAGTGAATAAAACACCCCTAGAAGGATACCCCACCTTCTCCACTTTGTGAAGAGGTTAAAATTTCATGGGAGGGAGAGAGGCATGCATGTGCATGAAGCCTTGAACTTCATAGAAGTCTCTCATTTTGATGAAAAGATTGTAAGCTACGAGCTTGGTGTTTGTCTAAAGGTCTTGTGTATGTTATTAATTTTTTTCCTTTTGAATGAATGAATGGGTATTATAGCTAGTAGCCGCACCATCATTCATTCCCACACCACCCTTCCATTGTGTTCCACAGCTATTATAAGTGCCATATTTCAGTTAACTTCGTGTTTAAAATATTGGCACTTATCTTTTGATTTCTTTCATTTAGCTTATAAATTTCCCTAAACCTAGTTAATTAGCACCTTATACTTGTGTTTAAAGTGTTTCGGAAGATTAATCCAAATCATGTTGTGTATTTGATAGATTCTGTGGATTTTCAAGGCTTCCGGAAGATCAAAGCAAGCAAGGAAGGTTTACATATCAAGCATGGGAAGTTCTACAAGCAAATCAAGCCCAGAAGCACCAAGGCCCAAGGATTTCTTCATTGACTAAGCTTTAAGCTCGCCCAGGCGAGCCTGGGCGAGTAACAAGTTCCAAGAAATCACTTTAGCTCGCCCATGCACCCAGTTTGTGAAGGAAATGGTGGCCTGGGTGACCAAAGCAGCCAGGTCCACAAAACCTATATATATGGACGGATTTTGAAGGCAAGGGGCATTCCATTCCACTTATTTTCTCTCCCATTCACCTGCTTACTTGTATTTAGCTTGTTTTTAGTTCCTAGGTGAGTGTAGAAACTTAGGGAAGTGAGGAAGAGTGAATTGTATAAGGAGATTCTGCCGAAAGGAGGATCGATGACGAGCTTAGTCAATGGTTCTCTCGAGGAGGTGCTGCTGATGTTCGCTTAAACCTCCCTAAGGATTGGACGTACTCTTCTTTTCCCTATGCTCTTTTAATTTCTATTTATGCATCGTTCTATTTCTTGTTGGTAATTTCATTCTGCGCTTAATGCTTGATTCTACTTGATCACTAGGATCACGAACTTAATTCCTAAGTGAAAGTTATCTTAGGGTTTGAACTGAATGAATTTACTCGTTACGTTACGTTGCTAGGAATAGGGCATAACGTTTTGATCGCATTAAACACATGAATATAATCTTAATGCTTGTGTATTTAATTAAATATGCCAGGGATCGATATTTAGTAAAATATCCTTAGGACTTAATTTCGAGGAATCGAATTAAGGTTACCTAAACGTGTGTGTCAACAAGAATAGAACAATAATGCATAGGTAAAATTAATTGAAGGGATAAGTAAGACGAAATCCAATCCTACGCTTTCCTTGACTTTAAACTCGTTTATTTACTTCCGTATTTACTTCCGTAATTTTTATCTTTTACATTATGTCACCAATCAAATGAACCTTCGCTTTAATCATCTGTATATAACTACTAAACTGGTAACAATTTAAACCAACCGACGTAAACTCAAATCCCTGTGGAGACGAACTTATAAATTTTGTAACTTGCAACGATAAAACGGTGCGCTTGCCGTGAAAAATCCTAAAAAGCTAGTTTGGGGAGCCTTTAATTTTCATTTGAATTAGTATGCAGTATGTGAATCCTTAATTTTCATTTGAATGTAACTCGCAGGAACTTTTCCTTTTCTTGTTTGCATCTGCATCACAAGTTTCATGGTTAGAGATTTCACAGAGATCATCACAGGTACAAATGTCTTTCATAATTCATCACAGAGATCATGAATTTTCCTTTTTGTTTTCCTTATTAATGACAAGTGCTTTATATATACAATTGATATTCATTATGAGTGAACCTTAGTTTCCCGTTCGAGATTCAGTACATTGATTCTTCCAAACAGTTTGGATTAATTGTTGTATTGATTCTTGAATTATTCGTTTGGACAGTTTGGGAAGATTCATTTTTTAGAGTACATTCATATGTATAGGTTGAGTTTCTTTTCTTAAATTTGATGAAATGTTGGTACAATGCATTTTACTTTGTTCTCCAGGTGCCTACTTGACTATGGTGGAACTCATGTCACCGCTTTCAGGTCGTGTACTTGGAGATCAAAGCGAATTCTATCGAAATTTTGTCAAATTTAAGATAAGAGACTTAACCTTTACATATGAAGCAATTATAAAACAATGTCTTCGTGAATGGGATAGGGCCACATCTTTAATGAAAAAAGTGAGGTTTTCATGCATCGAATAACTTTGTGAGTATCACAGAGTTATTAATTAGATGGATGAATGCAAGTCGCATGACGGTTGAGTATGAGGAAGGCGTTGAACATTTCCCGCAATTTTCCTCTGAAACAAGTTGAGCGGATGGGGATGGAAAATACTTTTGTCCTTCTATAAATTGTTTGAATGGGAGATGCCAAGCACTAAATGACATATGAGAACATATTTTGTGCGATGGGATTAAGACGAATTATACCACATGGATATGGCATGGTGAATTGACAGACATGCCGAGGGGGTCACAAACTGAACCGCTTGATGTAGACATCGGAGATCGATTAGAGGATATGATTCGTGATCTAGGACATGAGTCTTTTTAGCAAGCAAATGCCCCTATGTATGATACATTGGAAAGTGATTCGAAGAAGTCGTTGTATCCAGTGTGCAAGAAGTCTTTGACACTGTTATGTTGGTGTTAAGTTTGGTTAATGTCAAGGCCATATATGGGTAGAGTGACAAAAGCTTTAGTTCACTATTGCAGGTAGTTCACGTTATGCTTCCAGATCAAAACACCTTGCTAAAAAGTTATTATCAGGAGAAGAAGATATTGTGTCCGATGGGTATGGAGTATCAGAAAATACATGTCTGCCCTAATGATTACATATTGTACAGAAATGAATTTGAAGAAAGGCATAAATGCCCCAAGTGTGGGGGATCACGATACTAAGTTAAGGACGATGACGACTATAGCAGTGATGAAAGCACAAAGAAAGCCCCCCCCCTCCTGCAAAGGTGTTGTGGTATCTTCCGATCACAAGGTTTAAGTGTATGTTTGCTAACGAAGATGACGCAAAAGACCTTACATGGCATGGAAATTGGAGAAACTGTGATGGAATGCTCTGCCATTCGGATGATTCCTCCCAATGGAAATTGTATTTTTTAAGCACTTTTCGTTGACAAGTTTCTGTGTAATTGTGACAGGATGTCAAAAATAAGGCTCAGGCCATCCAAAAACTAAACACTACACCTCACCTATTGTGTTGTGGGGGTTATGATTTATTAGAACAGAAGTTAATGGAGGAAAAACATAAGAAACGATTGGAGGAAGCAGCCCAATTATTCATCCTTCATCTCCCATTAGATGACACGTGAAGTGGAAAATGGTTCACACAAAAAATTTAGGAGAGATGACATCTAAGGAGGCACATGAGATTGTAAGTAAATATTTTGTTTCAATTGTCATTAATTATAAAAATAACAACAAATTGGAAAACTCATGTAGTATTTATGTTGATTGCAGGATACCTTGGAAGAGCAATCAACACAGGGTAGCATTGTCACCAGTGAATGTCAGGATGTACTGACTACTGCCATTGGACAACTAGAGCACCCAAGCTGTGCCCGAGCTGCTGGAGCCGATGTGACGATTAAACAATACTTCAGACTAGCTTCAACAAGCTATTGCAAGTGTATGTCCCTTACTCTACAACTCATGTTGTCCTTCAGCCACATGCAGTCCCAGGTGCTATCTTAGGGATTCATACTGCCTTCTAAGGTTGAGGTTGGTCCTTCTGGTGCCTATGTCAGCACGAAGGAAAGTTATGTTGATCCCTTGGGGTAGGACCCAGACACGGGTGCATCAGACAGGCATGGGTTGTATGTTGATGACAATCCTCCTCACTTGGTTACCCTTGAAAGACTTTATGACGGGTTGACAACCATGCACAACATTCCTTTGGCCAATGATCAGGTGAATGTGGGTGTTGAGGAAGTTCGAGATGCTGATGCTCGTGTCCCTATACCCACTGAAGAGGTCCAGTTAGTGGGGCAAGCCCTTAACACCTTCCTTGCTTGATCGACACATCTTATACAAACTATTTTGAAAAATGTATTTCCTTTTTGTTGTGTTTATTATCATTCAAAATGGATTTGTTACATATAAAGTGTTTATTGACTGTGCAAGATAAACAAGGAGCTGAGGGCCCGGTGAAGCCTGTACATAAGCCGGAACTTGATGACAATTCCTTATACCAGATCGTATTGACAATCCCCCAACTTTTCCTTAGGCCTATGCAGGTGTCGTGGGATATTACTGTCTTTGGGTTGTATAATAACGACGTGCGCTTGTACATAAAGGATGAAGATATTTATGTGGTGGTCAGTGTCTCAACATCTTCGTTTTACAACTGTGGATTCTATAAGCCACTTTACATTACAGTCCATTACATCACTGATTGTATGAAATTAAAGCATATCTTACTTTATTTTAAAACAATAGGCATATGAATGACTTAAGTCTACAATCGGATAATGCCTTTGTGTATGGATTCCTTGAGTCACAGATACAGAGATCTGGCCAATCACAATTTGAATTTGATGACTATATTAAGAAATGGATGCAGACTTCACATAAACATGTATACCTAGCAGCATACTTGAATGGGTAAGTAAAACTGTACAAATCAAATTAAATAATTAATGCAATATAATAACTTAATGTTCTCCAATGTAGTGCACATTGGCAACTGGTCGTTATATGTCTTAAGAACAATGTTGTCGTGTAGTTATGTTCCTTGCACAATAAGCCAGATAACTACTTCAAAGGAATTATTAACAAGTTGTAATTTCTAATACATTTACTTTATTATTTGTAAGACATGAATATGTTAATTGTACAATATGCATGCATGTTTCAAGGAAATAAATCCAAGGCTACTCCTAAATGAATTGCAGTTAAAATAAGTCATTTAAAAAATTGTTGATGTCTTCAAAATTACTTTTATTACTATTTACACTAATGTTTGTTTAACATTGAATATGTTATTCAATTTAGTGTAATAAGCAAAAAGGAGGCACTAAGTGTGGCTATTATGTCATGCATTGGATGTCAACGACAGTACAAGGAGGCTTCAAGAATAACTGGGACATCGTAATTATTTACTTCAAAACTAATTTTATTTGTTATACTTGTTTTTATTTATACTTATTAAGTTATGTTTTATTATATAATGCAATATTTTACTTATCCAAGACCATTGGAACTAGAGAAATTGAAAACATTTTGAATTCAGTGGACAAGATTTTATCTTAGAGTTAGAAATGAAACACTAGGTGGTTAAGAGATTTTTAAACATATTAATAGTTTAATTACAATCTCTTATAATATTGAAAACTCAAAAGTTGTTCACCATTTGAGATCTGGGATTAGTGGGGGCAAACTACTTATTTCCTTTATGGGTTACAGTCTCACTTTTTGGATTTTGCTAGTATTATCAATGTCATTGGTACATCATTGATCATGGATTACATTATTGCTTGGATTAAAATTGAAAAAAAATAAAATTACATGAAATAAAATTACAAATAAAAATATTTATAAAATTAATTAAATAAAAAATCATGTATTTTATATTAACCAAAAAGTTATGTAAGTCTTATATTTTTCTCAATTTCTTTTTATCTATATCGTTTAGAGGTTAGGTATGTATTTTTCTTAATGAGTGTCTTATTTTCAATTTGTCCTTTATGTTTCAACTAACTCATTAAATGTCAAATTGTAAATTTTTCATTTAGGTTTCCAATTAAATTTACAAGGAATGTTTAATAATTCCGTTATACATGTTACCCATCTCCAACTTCTCTTTCATACATGAAATAATAATAATAAAAAAATCTCTTTCATACTATAATATCAACTACACCTATCAACAATTTTTTTATTTTTTACTGAGTTAACAATTTATTTTGTTATCGGTCTCTAACATCTCCCTCATGAATGTAATATCAACTACACCTGTCAACAATTTATTTGGCTCCGGAATTTTTATACTATATACCGAATATTGGATTTGGAAGTCATAGTCGACGTGTCACGCATGGATTGAAATAATGAACGGCATCGTCAAGACACCTCATTGATATAATTATTGAGTAGTTTTCTTATAAATTAAATCTCCTACTATTTTAGAAAGAAAACAATAAATAAAAAATAACATATTGAATATCTTAAAATTGAGAATATATTAATATTTATTATATACAGAAAACATGAAGCTTAGTAGTACATATATAGGATGGTAAAGATTTAGAATATTTTTTTCTCAATCTATATATTCATTTTTTTTAAAGGACATTCTATATATCCTTCAACACAGTGGATCTCAATAAAACACATTTATTTATCGAATATTCATGCCTCAACTTTATTTTTACGCGTACGCATCTCTAACATCTCTTTCATACATGTAATATCAACTACTCGTGTCAACTATTTATTTGGCTCCAGTTTTTATGCTTTAGACCAAGTACAAGTATTGGAAGTCATAGTTGACGAGACTCACATTTAATTCATTAATGGTATCTCAAGATACCACTTTGATATAATTATATCGAGTAATTTTCTTATAACTTCTCTACTATTTTATAAAGAAAATATTAAATAAAAAATAACATATTTAAAATCAATTACCTAGTGTAATGCCTCTCGTGATTCTCTCGTGCTTGATTGATTTTAATTAAAAACTCGTGTCCTTTTTGTATTAAAATGATCTTAGTTGTAAATTTTTCGTAAAAATTCTTTTTGCCTTGCTTGCTAATGATTTGTTCATAGTCTAAACGATTTTCCTCACCACGGTTCATATAATAAGAATACAGTCCATGATACAGTATCCAAAATAATATACAGACAACTTATCACAAATTACATGCCACAGAAAATTACAAATCACAGCATACAGCTTATCATCAAACTTCTTCAACAATCTTCATCTACATCTCATGCTTTCCTGTTCCTCTGCTCGCCCAAATGAATTAGGGTCATCACAGGTGTCAACCACGGACACAACTCGGGTAAGTTTATGCCAAACATAGTTTGAATAATATAAACACAGATAGATAAAATCCACACAACTTATACAATGTACAGATCATCATACATATACCCATTGTGCGATGTATAAGATGCATGCTCATCTTTTTATATGATGCATGACTGAGATCTCAGCTTATCATAAAATCAACATCAGTGGCCACAGTCAGATAACCCCATTCCATTGGCACACCTATCCATTCAGTCGGGGTAGGGCAGGGGCGCGTAGGAATGTCACCTCCACCTATGTGATCATCATGGTGGTGTGGTCCTCCCTGAAACACACTACCCCCCAGTTCACACCTCTGAACGCATGGACTCGGTTCAGCTATCTGACAAATCAACTCCACGGATTAACCCCCGCAAGGCATAACTCCACGGATTAACCCCCGCTAGGCATATGCGTATGAAATGCATGAATGATTCATTTTATCTTTTCAACTTATATGCTTTTTAGAACAATACATAAAGATTATTTCCACCATCACATAAAACTTTACATCACAAATCTCAGCATACTGCCATAATTCACCACAACTCTTGGAATCCATAAGTAATCACCATACAACACAAGGATTCCAATTATTCCATCAACATAATACAATTCTTAATTCATTTCTCAACATCAAGACATAATACCACCAAACAACATATTGACTTCATCAACGTTTATAAAATCATTTATCATAGTATAAGTTCCATGAATTTTAACTTCACATCACTTTGAATAATACACCATCTTAGTTTAAATCATTTCATCATGGATATAATTCAGCTCCAATCAATAAAGATTCAAATAAACAACTTTTAAACATATTTTACTCATTGAAGCAAATTATCAAACACATGGTGTGCAACAT
>PYAF01001163.1:28866-43402 GCA_007407185.1 Glycine tomentella | reverse complement strand
ATAGAATAACATTTATAAACAGAGATACATGATAAATGATGCATGCTTTCTTTGTTACATGATGCATGACTGAGATCTCAGAGGCCTAATAAGAGGTACCAAAATCAATATAGTTTCACCCACTCCAGTGAAACCAGTCCCACCCACTCCAGTGAGACAGTCCCACCCACTCCAGTGAGACCTTCCTCCACTCCGAGGGAATAAAAAGGTACCATAAAACAGTTCCACCCACTCCAGTGGAACAGTCCCACCCACTCCAATGAGACCTCCCTCCGCTCTGAGGGGATAAATGCAAATGATGTATGTAATGACTGGTTTTATTTTTATTTACTTCTTTTATTATTTATTTCAATTTTCATATCAACTAATTCCACCCACTCCAGTGGAATACATATCAGATAGTCCCACCCACTCCAGTGGAACACAAAGTAACCAGCAATTCACTCTTAAATCATTTTTTTGTTACAGAATCTCAACAAAGCTCATCATCAAGTGAAATATCATACAACTATTTCAATACGATACAACAATTTATTTAAATACCGCATCAAAGAGTATACAGCAATATACAACAACTTAATATTATACAACAACATTAAATACAACAACCTAATTACAGATATAGCGTCCAAATAAATTATACAGCGCTAATTAAAATATACAGCAACTAAATATATAACAACATACTTAACAGCAACATAACAACATATGCTATACAGCTTACATTAACAAATAATATACAACCACTTAAGTTAAATACAGCAACAACAATACCCAACTTAATTAAATACAGCTACAACATACAATATCATTCAACCAATTTACAGCAACAGCAACCTAAATACAGCAACATAGAATATCATACAAAATCATTAATTTACAGCAACTTAACCTACAGCATCCTTTTAATTACAGCCATACTCAACAAAATAAGTTAACATACAGCAATCATTTACATTTAAAATACAGCTATCAATAAAATATACATCACCCAAAATAAAATATACAGTAACATAAATGAATTAAACAACAACATACAGCCATATTAAAACAATATACAGCACCCTAATAATATACAGCCTAATTAAATTACAATATAAAATACCATACAGCAATATAACTACATACAGCATACAGCAAAATAAAATAAATTAACATACAACAACCATTAAGTTACAAAATTAATTTTTACAGCAATATGATTATCATACAACAATCATTAATTAATATACAACAACCTTTTCAATTGTTACAACATCAAATAAAAGGGTACAACAAAATAATCCATGGCCTCAAAGTAGGATTATTTATTTTGAGACAGCCACTTAATTAAGTAAAGTTATTTATTTCATTTAGAATTTTAATCAAACACTTGGTAGGCTAGCTTTAGGTATTTTAAGCAAGAAATAATCTTGGGTTTAAATTTCAATAAGTAGGTGCTAAATTATTCCATCAAGTATCTAATCCATGTTTATTAAAATACTTCCCATACCTTACTTCTTTGAGTTTGAATTTCAGCAAGTGGTCTCAATCCCTCCTAGTGCTTTCACGTAGAGCTTCAAAGTGTAGTCTTTCTTGATTCTACTTTGGTTTTAAGTGGAACAATGAGTGAAAAGGATATTGGCTGTTTTGAAAGGCTATCCGTGAACTTTTTTCACTTTGGTCCCCACCACTTTCTTTTATATGCTTTATTACTTAGTCTTAAATGAAAAATATCTTAAGCTTTATAATTACCTTACTTTTAGTTGGTTCCCTCCTATTGGTTATTGCTTTAGGTTTCCACATGTGGCTGTTTTTCATGAAATTTCTACTGATTTCTTTTGCTGGTCCGTGCAGCTATATCTTTTAGTGCCTTATCTTGCTTTTCTTTTCTTCTTGAATCTTATTAGATTTTATTACCCTATGTCACTATCTAGCTTTCCAAGTGGCTTATTTTCTTGGCCTTTTCATCCATAACCGTCCAAGTACTCCCTTCTACCATTTTCCAAAGTCTTCTTGCTTCTTCTTGGATGTGTACGGCCAACCCCAAGATTTAAGGCTATTGGATTTTACTTAAGCTTTGTATTATAACTTAATTATAGCTTAAAGGATTTAATACTTTAATTTTTCCTTAACTTAAATTTTAAATTGAATAAAATCATTTCCATAATTTTTAAGAAACCTTAGTCCAATTTACTTCATTAAGGATGAAGTTCTAAAATTAGTTAGAAACTATCCTTAGTTTTTAGTAACACTCAAAAGTTGTTACATAATTTTCTTTTAATGATTTTATCTAATTTTTCATTGGTCCATTTGGTTTTTAATTAGTAAAAGGTTTAGACTACTTATTAATGAATCTAATCCTACTATAATGAAAAGAAAATTTTCTAGATTGTATCTTTCTTTCTTCGGTGTTTTCACCGAACTTAGATTATTTTAAATTCAATTCTTCTTGAACTATCTTTCAAAATTTCTAACAATTCTATCTTATGATTTTTCTTTGCGAATAACATCAATAATTTCTTATCTAGGATCACTCTGTATTTTATCAGGTTTCCACGACCTTACTAGGCTTATATGACTTTATCAGAGATATAAGGGTATTTTGGTCATTTTTCTCAGAGACCTAACTGTCATTCTTGAAATTGTCAAAGGATATTCTGGTAATTTTTTCCTAGTAAATATCTTACTGAAATATCTAGGGATACATTGGTCTTTTCTAGAATTGTTCAGGGCAAAATTGTCATTTTCACCCTAGGGGCATAAACGTCATTTTTGAAATTGTTCAGGGGCGTTCTTGTCATTTTGCCTTAAATTTTTCTACTGTCTTTCATTAACATTTTACTCTTAGTAATTGTCTGTAATTCCCTAAATTTTTGGGGTGTTACAATTATAGAGGGAGCTCAGGGCTATATCTTTTTGGGTGTGACAGAAGATAAGCCAAGTGTTGATCTGTCTCAGATTCCGGTGGTGAGTGAGTTCGTGGATGTGTTTCCTGAGGAGATCACTCAGTTACCACCAGAAAGAGAGATAGAATTCTCCATTGATCTGGTTCCTGGTGTGGGACCAATTTCTGTGGCACCTTACCGTATGGCTCCTCTGGAGTTGAGGAAGTTGAAGGTGCAGTTGGAGGACCTGCTGTCCAAACAGTTTATCAGATCGAGTGTCTTGCCTTGGGGAGCACCGGTGATCTTTGTGAAGAAGAAGGATGGCAGTATGAGGTTATATGTGGATTACAGGCAGTTGAACAAGGTTACTGTGAAGAACAAGTATCCTCTGCCTCGTATTGATGATCTATTGGATCAGTTGAGGGGAGCCAGAGTGTTCTCCAAGATAGACCTGAGATCTGGATATCATCAGATTCAGATTAAGTCGGCAGACATACCTAAGACAGCCTTCCGGTCTAGGTATGGTCACTTTGAGTATCAGGTCGTTCCTTTTGGTCTGACGAATGCCCCAGCAGTATTCATGGATTATATGAACAGGGTATTCAGACCCTTCTTGGATCAGTTTGTGGTGGTGTTCATCGATGACATTCTGATCTACTCCAAGACGGAGACAGAGCATGCCGAGCATCTCAGGATGGTCCTTCAGATTTTGAGGGACAAGCAATTGTATGCTAAGTTGGCCAAATGTGAATTCTGGTTGACAGAGGTGAAGTTTCTTGGCCATGTGATCTCAGCAGCTGGCGTATCTGTGGATCCCAGCAAGATAGAGGCAATGATGTCCTGGGAGAGGCCCAAGGACGTGTCTGAGATCCGGAGTTTCCTGGGGTTAGCTGGTTACTACAGGAGGTTCATTCAGGGGTTTTCCCAGCTAGTGGTACCTCTGACTCGACTCACACAGAAGGGGGTTCCATTTGTCTGGACCCATGAGTGCGAGCAGTGCTTCCAGGAGTTGAAAGAGCGGTTGACCACAGCTCCAGTGTTGACTCTTCCTGACCCTGAGGGAGTCTTTGAGGTGTTTTGTGATGCATCCAAGAAGGGACTTGGGTGTGTGCTGATGTAGGATCAGAAGGTTGTTGCCTATGCTTCCAGGCAACTGAAACCTCATGAAGAGTCTTATCCTACTCATGATCTAGAGTTGGCAGTTGTGGTGTTCGCTCTGAAGATATGGAGGCACTATCTGTATGGTGCCAAGTTGATAGTGTTCAGTGATCACAAGAGTCTCAGATACCTCTTTGATCAGAAAGAGTTGAACATGAGACAAAGGCGCTGGATGGAGTTCCTGAAGGATTATGATTTCGAGCTAAGATACCATCCAGGCAAGGCTAATGTGGTTGCTAATGCCTTGAGCAGGAAGAATGTGACTGCTGCATGTTTGATGATCTCTGATTGTAAGCTGATAGAACAATTCAGAGATATGCACCTGACGGTGGCAGAAGGTGCACATGGTCTTGAGATGAGCAGGACCAAGGTAGATAATGAGCTGATCAGGAGGATCCGAGATGCTCAGCAAGAGGATGAGGATGTGAAGACCATGATTGGTCAATAGCATGTTTCCGAGGAGGATCAGGACTTGGTGAGATACCAAGATCGTATTGTAGTGCCTAAGGGTGAGCTGAGAGACATCATCCTATCTGAGGCACATCAGGGCCAGTTCAACATTCATCCAGGAGCCACCAAGATGTATCATGACCTTAAGAAGAGTTTCTGGTGGCCAGGGATGAAGAAAGACATAGCCGAGTTTGTGGCTAAGTGTCTGGTGTGTCAGAAGGTGAAGATTGAGCATCAGAGACCGTCAGGTCTGCTTCAGCCTTTAGAGATCCCTGAGTGGAAATGGGACAGTATTTCCATGGATTTCGTGGTAAGGCTACCGAGGACTCAGAGTGGATGTGACTCCATCTGGGTAGTTGTGGACAGGCTGACCAAGTCTGCTCATTTCTTACCGGTGAGATCTGACTACATTACAGAGAAGTTGGCCCAGTTATATGTCAGAGAGATTGTGAGATTGCATGGAGTCCCTGACAGCATCATCAGTGATAGAGATCCGAAGTTCACCTCAAGGTTCTGGGGTGCACTTCAGGAGGCATTTGGAACCCAGCTGAGACTTAGCACTGCTTACCATCCTCAGACAGATGGTCAGATGGAGAGGACCATCCAAACCCTAGATATGCTGAGAGCTTATGTCTTGGAGCAAGGTATTAGCTGGGACAGATATCTACCTCTAGTGGAGTTCTCTTACAATAACAGTTTTCATGCCAGCTTGGGCATGGCACCTTATGAGGCTCTGTATGGCCGACGGTGCAGGACTCCAGTGTGTTGGACAGAGGTATCAGAAAGACAGCTCCTTGGACCTGAGATGGTTCAAGAGACTTCTGAGCAGATCAAGATGATCAGAGACAAGTTGATGAAGGCTCAGAGTCGACAAAGGAGTTATTATGATCAGAAACACAGACCTTTGCAGTTTGAGGAGGGTGATCATGTGTTTCTGAGACTATCTCCAGTGACGGGCGTAGCACGAGCTTTGGGTGTTAGGAAGCTGAGTCCTAGGTTCATTGGTCCATATCAGATCCTTGAGAGGATAGGACTAGTGGCATACAGGCTAGCTTTGCCTCCCCAGTTGTCAGGACTTCATGATGTGTTCCACGTGTCTCAGTTGAGGAAGTATGTGGCAGATCCCTCACACGTGGTAGAGCTGGACACAGTCCAGATCAGAGAGAATCTAACGACTCCTACAAGGCCCATGAGGATTCTGGACAAAATGGAGAAGCAAATCCGCAGCAAGACCATTCCCATCGTCAAGGTGCAGGGGAAGGCAGATCGCCTGAGGAAGCAACTTGGGAGCGGGAGCAGGAGTTGCTGCAGAGGTATCCCGAGTTGGCTAACAGGTATGATTCTGAATTTTGCGGACAAAATTCCTAAAAAGGAGGGATGAATGTAAGGACCCTCATTTTTGTGCCTTCATGAGGTGTTTTAGTCAAAAATTGATGGTTAGCAGGTGAAAATAGGAGAATTAAGCCGAACAAAAGGTATCGCGACAACAAGCCTATGTACCATCGGGGGTACATAGGCTAATTCTACATGTGGCGCCAAGAGCGCCACCGGTGCTGGAAGTTGGCGCCAATAGTGCCGGTGTGGCGCCAAGAGCGCCACAGGTGCTGGAAGTTGGCGCCAGGAGCGCCGGTGTGGCGCCAAGAGCGCCACAGGTGGTGAAAGTTGGCGCCAAGAGCGCCGGAGTGGCGCCAGGGGAGCCAGATGCACTGGAAGCTGGCGCCATCAGCGCCAAGGTGGCGCCAAGGGCGCCGCATGTCGGTCAGGGGCAGTATTTAAGGCCAAAAACGCGAAAAATGAAGGGAAAAGTTGTGTTTCTTCTTCCCTCAGCCTCCAACCTCCATTAGAGATTGCTCCAAGCTTTCTAGGACCTTTTAGCTTGGCTAAAACACCTTCTTATGACCTTTGAACTTGAGGAAACCATTTGGAAAGCTATTATCCTTCAATTATTTTCTTGAAAACCCCTTGTGAGAGAGAATTGAATTCTCAAGGAAACACCCTCAGAGAACTTGAGTTTGGCAAGGACCCACGACTTATAAAGGACGCTAGAGCTTAAGGAAGCTGTCCTGAGGTCTTTTGAGTCGTCATTGAGGTAAGATACTCAAGTTTCTCCGTTTAATTTTGATCCTGGGGGTTTCCATGAATAGTGACCCATATGAGCTGGGGCTAGAATTAGCCCAAGGTCCTGTAGAGAAACTTGTTTAGAGCGAGGAATAGATGAAGGATTAGCTTTCAGTTTTTGATTCTGATGACTTTGAATCTTGGCTCTGTATATGCCTGTGTGACTTGTGTAGAGTCACTTGTGGATGGTTCTCTGATAGGCTAGAGCCTTGATTGTGTTGTGTTGAGTCCAAGTGGCTAGTTGAACGAGACCTTGAGTGGAACTCAGTTCGTTCTAGTGATAATTGAGGTTAAGGTTGAGGAAACTATGCCATGTATGTGGTGTTTTGGAGTTTAGATGACTTAGAGGCTTGGCATTCAGCCTTGAGGGACCTCGAATGGTCTGTGAACAGCCTTGTGTGGGGCTGAGTATGATTGAACCCTAGGATAGGGGAATTTTGATATGCTTTGATCTGTGATTAATAGCCTGTTGGCTTGATTTTGATATGAAATGTGCATATGCCTTGATTAGGGCTTGATTCTGAGATTATTGGTGGCGGGAGCCACAGAGCAGGAAAAGGACTGCAGACTGAGACCTTGTCAGGTAAGTTCTGAGTCCCTGGGAAATAATTCCCACTTGGTTGCATACCACACTCCGGGGGAGTGGTGGTCATGATTCATGATGCATGCATTGGCTGTGCATTTCTTCTAATGATATGTATGCATATGTGGTGGTTGTTGAATGAATGATACGGTTAGTGATCTGTTGGCCAATTGATGGATATGGCATTGAGGGTACTCTGCCAAGGCATTGAGGGTTCTCTGCCATTTGAGACGACATTGAGGGTTCTCTGCCAGAGCATTGAGGGTCCTCTGCCCCGACATTGAGGGTTCTCTGTCACGACATTGAGGGTTCTCTGCCAGATGTGTGGAGCAGATAGCTGCTCATGTGTTTGAGGGTCAAAGGACCAGGCCATGGGGCCAAATATGATGTGTGTGCTTGTCTGATGCTTGTATTATGAATTGTGGGCCAGGGTGGGATTGTTTTCCCATGGACCCTAAGCTTACTGAGATGTATATCTCACCCCTTGTAGGGATTTATGATTTCAGGTGATTCTTCTAGACGAGAAGAACAGTCTCAGGGCAAGAGGCCCAGTAGTGAACTGTGTTATGTACAGTTCTGTATACCCGCAGTGAGGGCTAATATTCTTTTGTAGCACCATGGTATGTGTGGTGTGGACTCTAATGTATATGTCTGTATAGAACTATTGTGTGTTATGATATGAGACTTTCCCTGAGTATATTTGTGTATATTTGATAATCTGCCTAAGTCTTGTAGTTATCTGTCTCTATGATGTATGTATGAGAAACTGGATCAACAGGGGCGTGATACGTGTTATGATGTGTGTTTTTATCAATTATTATTATGATTCCATACATAATGTATCAAGAAAAACGATTCTATGCTTCCGCTGAGTTATTTAATCATATTTCATACGCTAATATGGTATTATTAATGATAACACGTCGGAGGCCTACGGGGTGTTACACCACAGGTTCGAACCATCCACGCGAGTAGCACCGTATGCACGCTGACCGCGTCAGAAGGCCAAAAGCACTGGCCTAACTTGAATCTTCTGCGTGGATCACGCCAGATCCCACGCGGATCACGCGAAAGGGCCGAAACAGCCTATTGCTTTCCTTTTAGGGCCTTTAATGCATGGTTATTGTCCCTAATCACTAAACTTAGTCCCATGCTTAAAATTTAAGGTATTACACTTTTGACATGCCTTGAAGATTGTAATTCAAATCAAGTGTAGGAGAAGCCAATCTTTTGATCCTTGCATTGCATGCGTATAATCATTAACATGCTTAAATGTTTTTCATTAAAACATCAAAGCTACTCACAATTTGAAAAAGGATTTAATTGAGTAATGTTTTTGGAAAAATGTAATTTCACTATTTTAATCGATTACATAGCAGATTAATCGATTATTCAATTCATATTTGAAACTGGAAAAGCTTTCATGAACATTTTAATCGATTACACAACGGATAATCGATTATATGGTTCATGTTTAAAATTGAAAAAGCTTTAATGAACATATTAATCGATTACACATTTCTTGTAATTGATTACATAGTGTAAAATGAATTTTGTGTTTTGTTGTGATAATCGATTACCATTATTCGTAATCGATTACATAGGCTATATGAAAAAGCTTGATTTACTGCTTTCATCGATTATTGATATTCGTAATCGATTACACAAGCTATTTCTGAAATGAAACTTTTCTGATTTATTCGATTACAGTTGGAATTCGATTATTTTGTTCGTTTTGAAACCCAGAATGTGCCTTAAACACTTTAATCGATTAAGTGACAATTTAATCGATTACTTATGCATTTTAATCGATTATTTGGCGCGTGTAATCGATTACAGGTTGTTACAAAATTCTATTATAAATAAAAGGAAGGTTTGGCTTGAAATAGAATTTGAAAACTTCGAATTTTCTGAGTATACACAAGCCTTCTAAGAGTTAGAAAGTGATTTTCTGTGTTTACTAACTTCTTGTCCCAATCTTTAATCTTCAAGGGTATTGAATGATTTCTTGGGCAAGAGATTTCAAAAGTTTAATGGAGAGCATGTTCTGAAATTCTGTTTCTGCAATTCAACCTTGATTGGTAACTCATATGCATTAATATTCATAGGATCATTAGGTTTATATTCTGTTATTTGATGCTATTGTAAAAGGGTTCTTGAAGCTTGAGCTAGAGTAGTGTTCTCTAGGAAAGAACAGAGTAGTGTTCTCTTGTTCTTGTTCTTTAGAAGTCTAATAGGGTTTTAGATTTATATTCTGTATCTAGTGTTGATAAAGAGAGTTTGTTGTAAAGCTTGTAAGAATTGAAATTTATAATAGTGGAACTCTAATCTAGTTTTGATTAGAAGAAACTGGATGTAGCATCTCTTGAGAAGTGAACCAGTATAAATTGCTTGTGTTAATTTTCTTTATCTCTATTTCTACAAGTCATATTGTTCATTAGAGTTCTTGGTGTCATTATCATTACCTAACAAGTTCTATTTTGAACTATTGGTTTCTTATGCTGAGTAATTTGATTGATTAAAAGCATTCTTGGTTTAAAAGTGATTAAGATCCTTTGACTCTGATTTTATAAATAAATTTTAAAAGACCATGTTTAAACCAATTCACCCCGCCTCTTGGTTATTGTGGGTGTTCCTATTGTTTTCAATTGTTATCAGAGCAGGTTCTTGAGTGTTATTCAAGATCACTATCTTTCTTTAAAAAGAAAATGAATACCACACAAACTACATTCAAGGAAGGTGCCTCCCTCAATCGTCCTCCAATGTTTGAAGGAGAGCACTTCAGTTTTTGGAAAAATAGAATGAAAATCTTTATTCAATCAAATGACTCAAGTGCTTGGACTGCTATAGAGAAAGGTCCTGTGATTCCTATAAAAATTGTTGGTAATGATATGATTCCCAAAGAATGGGATGAAATGACAGATGTTGAAAAGAGAGTTGTCCAATATGATTTTAAAGCTAAGAATATGATTACTTCTGCACTTTCCTCTGATGAATTCTTTAGAACTGTTACGTGCACAAGTGCAAATGAGATGTGGGAAATGCTGGAAATAACTCATGAAGGTAATGATGATGTAAGATGATCAAGAAAACATGCCTTAATCCACGAGTATAAAATGTTCAAGATGTACACCACTGAAAGCATTTCTTAGCTTCAAACAAGATTCACTCATACAGTTAATCATCTTCTTGGTCTTGGAAAGATCTTTGATGCTGAAGAGTTAAACATCAAAATCTTGAAGTGTCTCACAAGACCATGCCAACCAAAAGGGACAACAATCAAAGAATCAAAAGATCTATCTAAAATGTCCATGGCTGCACTATTTGGTAAGCTTCTTAAGTATGAACTTGAAATGTCACAACAAACCAATGCAGAAGATGCAAAGAAGAAATACAAAAACATAGCCTTGAAAGCTGCATCCTCAAAGATTGAAAAAGTGGAAGAATCAAGTGAGAAGATGAAAAGGACAACATGAATTTAATTGTCAAAAAGTTCAGCAAGTTCTTGAGAAGAAACAAGAACAGAAAGTTCACAAAGAACAACAACAACAACAAAAGGAGTGACAATAACTTCACTTGCTTTGACTGTGGAAAGCCTGGACATATCAAATCTGAATGATCTATCTTTTTGTAAAAGCAACAAAGTGAAAATAAGATGAAGAAATAAGGAAAGTATAAGAGAGCCTATATAGCTTGGGAAGATAATGAGTCAACAACCTCTGAATCATCAACTGAAAATAAAGAAGCAAATATGTGTCTCACTTCCACAATTAATGAAGATAATGATCTCTCAATTACTGGAACTAAGGTAAGTTCTGAACTTGATCAAGTTATTGATTCTTTTCAATAAATGCATGAAGAGGCCCAAAAACTTGCAAAATCCAATAATAAGCTAAAAGGAAATCTTAGATGGCATGTTGCAAAAATTACAGAATTGCAAACTGAAATTTGTAACTTGAAAGAAGAAAATGATTTGTTTCAAGTTACAAAATGAATGGATGTGTATGTGCTTCTTCTTCATCTAATTTTGACAAATACAATATGTTGCAAAAGGATTTTGATGATTACAAAAGAAGTCAAGGAGAAAAATACATGTTACTCTTATCTAAGAATGGTGATTTTATTGATCTTTTGAGAAAGCTTTAGAAAGGTAAATGCAACTTAGCTAAAATATTGAGTGTGCAGAAATATGTTGGAGATAATTCTGGTTTGGGTTACAAACAAGACTCAAAGTCTTTTGGCAAAACTATATTTGTACCACCAAAACAGAAAAATCAAAAGAATTTCAATAACTTGAAGATCAATAAAAATTCTTACTTAAGGAATTCATCAAAATCTATAACATGCAACTATTGTATGATGAAAGGACATACATCTTATAAATGCTATGCTAGGAGATTCTATGTGTCTAATGGAGAATGTATTTGGGTGCAAAAGAAGAAGAAAGTAGCCAACCCCTGTGGACCCAATCTCAATTGGGTACCTTGCTCTATAAATTGATTTGAAATCTTGCAGGTATGTCTAAGAGCAAGATCTTCATTATGGTATCTTGATAGTGGATGCTCTAGACATATGACTGGTGACATGTCAATGCTCACAAATTTGACTCTTAAAGATAGTGGATTTGTCACCTATAAAGACAACAACAAAGGGAAGATAATTGGAGAAGACAATATAGGAGACAACTTCAAAACCAAAATCAGAAATGTTCTTTATGTGGAAGGTTTAAAGCACAATCTCCTAAGTATAAGCCAACTTAGTGATAAAAGGTTCAAAGTGTCATTCAATGACAATTGTTGCATGATAGGTGATGGGCAAAATGGTGAGGTCATCCATATAGGTAAAAGAAAAGGTAATATCTATTTACTCTCCATAGATCATGCATTCTTTCACAACACTTCTTGCCTAATAAGCAACATTGATGAATCTTGGCTATGGCATAGAAGGGCAGGTCACATTAACATGCATCGTATGAACAAGTTGATTAAAAAGGATTTAGTCATTGGCTTATCAAACTCAAGTTTGAGAAGGACAAATTATGTGATGCTTGTTAAAAGGGGAAACAAACAAAAAAAAAATTTCAAAGTAAAAATGTTGTTTCTACCTTAAGACCTCTTGAATTACTTCACATAGATTTGTTTAGTCCTTCTAGAACTATGAGTTTAGGAGGTAATTACTATGGACTTGTCATTGTAGATGATTACTCTAGATTCACATGGACTTTGTTTTTGAAATCCAAGAGTGATGCTTTCAATGCTTTTAGAAAATTGGCCAAACTTGCTCAAAATGAAAAGGGAAGCAAAATTATCTCAATAAGAAGTGATCATTGTGGAGAATTCCAAAATGAACATTTTGAAAAATTCTGTGAAGAAAATGGAATTAACCACAATTTTTCAGCTCCAAGAACACTTCAACAAAATGTTGTTGTGGAGAGAAAAAATAGATGTTGATTCAAGTGAAGCCAGGCATCAATGAACAAAGATCAAAGGCTCAAGTGTTTTGTGCTTTCAACATGCTCAAGGACAAAGTATCAAGAAAAACTTGAAGACCAATTTGATTAATGTAAAAGGAAGTTTATGATCTGATAATCCAATTGAGCATATCATGCATGAATCATTCATCTAGGATTGTTAGATTAAAAGGATTAAATAAAGGCAGGTTATAAGTAAGGTTTTCAACTAGCAAAGTTTTTGGAAAAATGAATCCTTACTGCATTAATCGATTACAAGCTAATGACATTGATTATATTGTTCTTTGTGCCTTTAGAAAAACAAATCATGATCATTGTAATCGATTACATATCGGATTAATCGATTACTTAGGCTTTTTATGAGAGATAGAACTCTCTGACTTAATCGATTACAGAAATTGGTAATCGATTACATACATGCTTAGGAAAGCAAAGCTCACTGACTTAATCGATTACACATCGTGATAATCGATTACAAAGCGCATTTAGAAAATCATGTCTGACTGGTTTAATCGATTACTGTAACACCCCGTAGGCCTCCGACGTGTTATCATTAATAATATCAGTTTAACGCTTAAAACATAGTTTATAAAACTCAGCGGAAGCACAGAATCGCTTTTCTTGATACGTTATGTATGAAATAATACAAACCACATAAAAGTCACACACAAAGCACATAAGGCACACCCCTGCTGATCCAGTTTCTCATCACATAAACCGTAAAGACAGATAACTAACAGAGTTAGGCAGATTTATCAAATATACAACAGCTATACTCAGGAGAACAGGTCTCATATACATATCATAAATAGTTCTGTACAACTATACATCAAGGCTCACACCACATCGTGTGATACGAAAGAATATCAGCCCTCACAGAGGGTATACAGAACTATACAATGATCAGGAGTACGCACACCCCATCCCTTCTCAAGGGTACAACATATAATCAAAATAATCCAAAAATGAGCCTATAAGCTCCATCTGCTGCTATCAGCCAAGTAGAAACGTCTCTACTCGGGCCTCCTGCCCTGAGACTGCTCTCTTCGTCCGGAAGAGTCACCTGAAACGCATAATTCCCCACACGGGGTGAGATAACAAATCTCAGTAAGCTCAGGGTCCATGGAGGCTTCTCCTCCACCATGGCCCACTTCCATAACACATACATCAGGCAATCACAAGTAAATGGCCCACTGGCCTGGCCCTCAGGCCCTCATAACAACATAAGCATAGCATACAAACATGACGGAGCTGCCTCAACGCCTGGCGGAGCTACCTCAACGCCTTAATCAGTGGGAGTCCGGAACTCGCACCTGTGCCATCCCATTGGGTGCTAACCCTTCGCATGGATGCACAATATATGGTACCTCCAATAATAGAAGGAGCTACCTCAACTTCTAATCCCCTGGCCTGTGGGAATCAATCCCCTGGGAGCTACCTCAACCAAGAGCCAGCCATGCTAGGAGGAAATCCATCTCCTAAGGAGGTCCATATCTATCTATTGGCCAACAGATCTATCACAGTCATATCACATCACAAATCAAGCACAGATGCATGCATATATCATTATGAGAATGCAACTACCAATGCATGCATCATGAAATGACCACCACTCCCTCGGAGTGTGGTGTGGCACACAAGATGGGAAATCATCCCCAGGAACACTGAACTTACCTGGTAAGGTCTCAGTTAGCAATTCCTTCCCAGGTCTGTGGCTCCCGCCACCAACAGTCTCACAATCAATGCCTAACCAAGGCATAAGCAGTTTCATATCAAAAACAGACCACAGACATGTAAGTCACAACATATATCATAACAGAATCCCCTATCCTAGGGTTCAATCAGAGCAAGCCTGCACTAGGCTCCTCACAGACCATACAAGGTCCGCTA
>PYAF01001163.1:0-28766 GCA_007407185.1 Glycine tomentella | reverse complement strand
AAAGGATGAAGGATTAAAGCTTTCCAATCGGTTCAATCAAGATTATAAGTCTCAGGAAGGTGTTTAGAACTCAAAACAAGGTCCTAGGAAGCTTGGGCACTCATCAATGGAGGTCTGGGCCTAAGGAAGAAGATAAACAGTTTTTCCTCTCCCATTTTCGCGTTTTCTGCCCTTTATACTCGGCCTGCCCGACCTCTGGCACCACCAGCGCCACATAGGTTGGTGAGGCTGGCGCTCTTAGCGCCACTCCCGCGCTCTTGGCCTCGGCTTCCAGAGAATCTGGCGCCCTGAGCGCCACATCTGGCGCCCCCAGCGCCAGCTTCCAAAGACCCTGGCGCCCTCAGCGCCAACTCTGGCACCACCAGCGTCGGCTGGGAATCTGGCGCTCCTGGCGCCAATTCTGGCGCCCAAGGCGTGGACCTCCAGGGACTCTGGCGCTTCCAGCACCAACCTGGCGCCCTTGGCGCCACGTTCCAGAACTCCCGACGCCCTTAGCGTGGATCTGGCACTCTTGGCGCCACTTCCAGTGGGTCTGGCACCATCAGCGCCAGCCCTGGCGCCATCGGCGCCACACCCTTAACAGGGTTTTCTGATCCGAATAAAGGTCCTTACAATTACTTCACAGAATAATCGATTATATTGTTCATAGCTCAAACCCAGAACTTATTAGGAGCATTTTAATCGATTACAATCTTGGTTTAATCAATTACATATGCTAAATAATCGATTACTGGAGCGGATTTAATCGATTATTTTCAGTTAGAAAACTGTTATAAATAGAACCCATTATTCTGAGGGTTGTAACTTTTTAGATTTCAAATTCTGGGCAATCACAAATCGTCTTGAGCTTTCATTAGTGAGTTTTCTGAGTTACTAAACATTTTAAGCTTCACAAATTCATATGATTGTTTGATTCAAGAGAGTGAAGCATCATTGTTCATCAAAGCATAAGGAAAGGAATGCATTGAGCCAGTAATCTGTCATTCAATCTGTTGAATCATTCATGTGCATGAATTCTTGGATTATCAGGTGATATCTTTCCTTATTCTTTGAAGGAGTAAAACTGTATTTGAATTTTTGTAAAGATTAGTCTATTGTAAATGGGTTTCTTGCAAGGTTAGAGATAGTGTTTCTCTAAGGACAGCTGAGTAGTGTTCTCAGTGTGGGTTTTGGTCTCTTAAGGGTCTAATAGTGTTTTAGACTTTTGAACTTTATCTAGGGTTGATAAAGAGAGGCTTGTCATTGCTTGTAAGAATGTTTTTGCAATAATGGAACTCTACTCTAGTGTTAAGTGGAAGAACTGGATGTAGCTTCATAGTGTTTGAAGTGAACCAGTATAAAAATCTGTGGCTAATCTTTCTTCTCATTCATTCATCTCTTAATTGCTTTGTTTGTGAATCAATCTCACTGCACAGAAAGTTATACTCTATTTTCTATTTTTTCTTGAAAAAGGAATTTGATTGAATATTGATTCTTGGTTTTGAAACAATTTTTTAAAGTGATAAAGATTCTGTGGAAAAACTCTGATTTGAAATTTTAATTTACCAAGGTTCAACCAATTCACCCCCCCCCCTCTTGGTTGATTTGAAGTATTCTATTCATTTTCAATAGATCCCTTGAAAATGGTGCAAGAACTCTTCTTAATGAGACAAATTTGCCTAAATATTTTTGGGCTGATGCTGTAAGTACAGTTTGCTACATATTGAATAGATTACTACTAAGGCCTATTTTGAAGAAAACTCCTTATGAACTGTACAAAGGCAGAAAACCAAACATTTCTCATTTGAGAGCATTTGACTGCAAGTGTTTTGTTTTAAATAATGGTAAAGAATCACTTGGAAAATTTGATGCTAAAGCTGATGAAGCCATTTTCCATGGATATTCATTACATAGTAAAGCATATAGAGTTTTCAATAAAAGAACCTTGTGCATTGAAGAATTTGTACATGTTATTTGTGATGAATCTAATCCATTCAAGGAGGAAAAAAAGTCTGATGTAAATGCCGGTCCTTTGGAGGAGTTCATCTAGCTTAATATTTCAAAGGATAATGAAAAAGATGAACCAAGTGCTGAAGAAACAATCAACACCAGTCCAAGAGCCAAAAGATTGGAGAACTACAAGAGACTTCTCTCTTGACAATATCATTGGTGAAGTCTCAAAGGTAGTATCTACTAGATCTTCATTAAGAAATCTCTATTGTAATATGGATTTTGTTTCACAAATATAACCTAAGAATATTGATCAAGCCTTAATTGATTAACATTGGATGCATGCCATCCAAGATGAATTGAATCAGTTTAAGAGAAATGAAGTTTGGGAACTTGTTCCTAGACCATATTCTCTCAAACCTATTGGCACTAAATGAGTTTTTAGAAACAAACTTGATGAGAGTGGAATCGTAGTTAGAAACAAAGCTAGATTGGTTGCAAAAGGTTACAACCAAGAAGAAGGCATTGACTATGAGGAAACCTATGCACCAGTTGCAAAATTGGAAGCCATTAGGTTATTGCTTGCATATACATGTTTAATGGATTTTAAACTTTTTCAAATGGATGTTAAAAGTGATTTCTTAAATGGATATATTGAGGAGGATATATATGTGGAGCAACCTCCTGGTTTTGCTGATTTCAAACATCCAAACAATGTTTTTAAACTTAAAAAGGCTCTTTATGGTTTAAAACAAGCTCCAAGATCATGGTATGAAAGATTAAGCAAATTTCTGCTTGAACAATATTTCGCAAGAGGACATGTTGATAAAACCTTGTTCATCAAAAGACAAAGGAATGATATCTTATTGGTTCAAGTATATGTTGATGATATAATTTTTTGGTTCAACTAATCAATTGTTGTGCAAGGAATTTTATATCTCTATGCAGAATGAGTTTGAAATGTCAATGATGGGAGAATTAACATTCTTTCTTGGACTTCAAGTGAAGCAAATGAAAAATAGGACATTTCTAAATCAAGCCAAGTATTTCCTTAAAGTGATCAAAAAAATTGAAATGGAGAAAAGCAAAGATGATGCAACTCCAATGGCAACATCAACCTATCTTGATTCAGATGAAAAAGGAAAGAAGGTTGATGAGTCAAAATTTAGAGGAATAATTTGATCCTTATTGTATTTGACAGCTAGTAGACCATATATTATACTGAGTGTGTGCTTGTGTACAAGATATCAAGCAAATCCTAAAGAATCACATCTCACTACAGTTAAAAGAATCCTTAAATATCTCAAGTCAACACCAGAAGTTGGTCTTTGGTATCCTAAAGGTGCATCAATTAATTTAGTTGGTTATTCTGATTATCAATTTGCAGGGTTCAAGTTGGAAAAAAAAGCACTAGTGAAACGTGTCATCTGCTAGGAAGTTCATTAATCTCATGGCATTGCAAGAAACAATCTTGTGTTGCTTTATCAACAGCTGAAGCTGAATACATCTCTACTGGAAGTTGTTGTGCTCAAAGCCTATGACTAAAGCAACAATTACAAGATTTTGGTGTAGAACTAAAAGAAATACCTCTGCTATGTGACAACACAAGTGCTATCAACATTTCCAAGAATCCAATAATGCACTCAAGGACCAAACACATTGAGATAAGGCATCATTTCCTCAGAGATCACATCCAAAAAGGTAATATCAAAATTGACTTCATTGATACTCACAATCAATTGGCTGATATATTCACTAAACCTTTGGCTAGAGATAGATTCTATACTCTTAGAAACATGCTAGGTATCTTGGATGAATCTAATCTTTACTAGCATGATTGTTATGTGCTTATCTATGTGAAATAGCTTCTCACTTAATCCATCATCACATGTGCCTTCAAAATTCCAAGTTGTGTTGCATAAAACATTGTTCATTCTGGTATTTTCACTGTAATAATCGATTAGAGCACGAATTAATCGACTAAATGAACTTGAAACATAGCTTAGAATAAAATTTGTGCTTCTGTAATCGATTACACAAGCAGAATAATCGATTATTCTTCATAGAAAAATAATTCCAGAAAATGAATTTCTCTGTAATAATTGATTAAGCCACGGACTAATCGATTACACAACATAAAAATCCTTTTACAAAATTTAAATTCACAGGAATAATCGATTGCGATGAATGGTAATCGATTAAATTGTTTGAGAAACTGTTTCAAAAATTCAAATCTTTCTAGAATAATCGATTATGACTCGAATTAATCAATTACATAAGCTTCAAATTGATTTTATATTTCAAATCTTACTGTAATAATCGATTACATATGGGAAATAATCGATTACACTTTATCTTCCTTAATTGATTTTCACTAAAATAATATACTAATGGACGAATTAATCGATTACAGCTTCTGTAGAAACTAATTTTTCTTACGAATTAATCTATTACATAAGCATATAATCGATTATTCATGGAGTTACTGCAGAATCTGCCAGATTTTCTTGGAAATTGTAACTGTCCAACTACCACCTAATTCAAATTTGAGTCTTCTGTGCTTTAATGTTAGTGGGTTAATACGAAATCACACCATCCTCATCTTTTTTCTTAAGCACTTTTGTGTTCTTCTTCCCTCTAAGTTTAGAAACTCTGTCCAGATAGTCTCTCATCATCCATTAGACATGTCCACATCATCTAAGAGAGTCAAAACTTCCAAGAGAAAGGCTGGTGAAACCTCTAACCCTGCTGTCAATAGGTTAGACGATTGGTTTCCTACTGAGAGAGACAGAATGACCTATCTTCAGTAGGGGTGGGCAGAAAAATCCATATCCATAAAATAATCTATATCCAATCCAATCTAATCCATTTAAATGGATTAGTTTCATATCCAAATCCATTTTTTTGGATTTTAAATCCAATCCAATTAATTGGATATGAAATAGATATGGATTGGATATTTGTTTGGATTTTTAAATCTATTTTTTGTCAACTTTGATTGAAACTATTTTTTTGGTCGATGTCAACTAATGATGATTTTAAGCTATTATCGTTGAGTCTAGTTTTCGGTTAATGTTGGTAAGGTTTTTTTAGTCAACATTGATTGAGACTATTTTTTACTCGACATCGGTCGATGCTATTTTTTTGCCGATATCAGCTAGATTATTTTGTCAATGTCTGTTGAGATTATTTTTTATCGACATCAAGTATGTTTTTCGCTCGACGTCGACTATGATTTTTTTGTCGACGTCAGACGAGACTATTTTTTTGCCGACATCGGTTGAAAAAATATCGACCGACATCAGCCAAAATATTTCTCCAATTGACACCGATCGAAAAAATCCTAGTTGATGTCAAAAATATCCCTAGCTAATGCCAGCCAAAAGAAATAGTCATGATTAATGTTGATTAACAAATCCTATTTGTTGCCAACAAAAATATAGTTTCAACCAACATCGGCAAAAAAATATAGCTAATGTCGAAAAAAAAAGTCCTGACGAATGTTGGCAAAAAAATATCAATGATCGAGATCGACAAAAAAAAACCTTATCAATGTTAGCAACAAAAATCCTAATCAATGTCGGCCAAAAATTAGTCACGACCCGGTGTTGATCGAAAAACCCCTAATAAATGACGGCCAAAAAATGCACTGACTAAAAATCTGGCTGACCACAACCAAAAAGTAACCCTATCTAAGATAAACCAAAAACATCATTGACTAATGTCGATTGAAAATGCACTGACTAATGTCAACAAAAAAATACTCTTGGTTGATGTCGGTTTAAAAATGTTTGGACTGATATCTGTCGAAATTACTTTGGTTGATGTATGCCAAAAATACACTAATCAATATCTATAAAAAAAAATAGTTTTAACCAAGGTCGGTTGAAAATAGCTCTTAAATGGACAGGTACTAAGTTTTCAGTTTTTAGCATTTAATAACTAAAATTTGTAAAAAAAAATCTTACAACATTTAAGTGGTTATATCCAAATCCATATCCATTTAAATGGATTGGATCTTGAATCTAAATTGTTTTTAAAAAAATATGGATATGGATTTAAAATCCAATCCATTTAAATAGATATGAATTGGATATGGATTGGATTCTTAAAAATCCAATCCATGCCCACCCCTAATCTTCAGTTCAATGCCACCAAATTAGTCTGTCCTCCCAAACACCTTGAACTTCACTGGTTCATAAAAGAAGATTTTCAATTCCCTGCTTTTAAGAGAAGGTTCATAAGAGAAGGTTTTCAATTCCCTGCTTTTCACATGGACTTTGTTTTTAAGATCCAAGAGTGATGCTTTCAATGCTTTCAGAAAATTAGCCAAACTTGCTCAAAATGAAAAGGGAAGCAACATTATCTTAATAAGAAGTGATCATGGTGGGGTATTCCAAAATGAATATTTTGAAAAATTCTGTGAAAAAAATGGAATCAACCACAATTTTTCAGCTCCAAGAACACCCCATCAAAATGGTGTTGTGGAGAGGAAAAATAGATCCCTTGAAGAAGGTGCAATAACTCTTCTTAATGAGACAAATTTGCCTAAATATTTTTGAGTTGATGTTGTAAGTACGGTTTTCTACGTTTTGAATAGATTCCTATTTTGAAGAAAACTAGTTATGAACTATACAAAGGTAGAAAACCAAATATTTCTCACTTAAGAGCATTTGGCTGCAAGTGTTTTGTATTGAACAATGGTAAAGACTCACTTGGCAAATTTGATGCTAAAGTTGATGAAGCCATTTTCCTTGGATATTCATTGCAAAGTAAAGCATATAGAATTTTCAATAAAAGAACTTTATGCATGGAAGAATCAGTTCACCTTATTTGTGATGAATCTAATCCTTCTAAAGAGGAAAAGAAGTGTGAAAATGATGCAGCTCCTTTAGAAGAGTTTATACAACTTAATGGATCAATGGATAAAGAAAAGGAAGAACCAATGGATGAAATGAAACAATCAACACCAATCCAAGAGCCAAAGGATTGGAGAACTGCAAGATCTATCCCTTGACAATATAATTGGTGAAGTTACTAAGGGAGTATCTACTAGATCTTCATTGAGAAATCTCTATTGTAATATGGCTTTCGTCTCACAAATAGAACCTAAGAGCATTGACCAAGCTTTGGTTGATGAACATTCGATGTATGCCATGCATGATGAACTGAATCAATTCAAGAGAAATGAAGTTTGGAAACTTGTTCCTCTCAAACCTATTGGCACCAAGTGGATTTTAGAAACAAACTTGATGAGAGTGGTATCATAGTCAGAAAGAAACAAAGCTAGATTGGTTGCAAAAGGTTACAACCAAAAGGAAGGCATAGACTATGAGGAGACCTATACTCCAGTAGAAAGGTTGGAAGCCATTAGGTTACTACTAGCATATGCATGTTTAATGGATTTTAAATTATTTCATATGGATGTTAAAAGTTCTTTATTAAATTGATATATTGAGGAGGAAATCTATGTTGAGCAACCTTCTGGTTTTATAGATTTCAAATATCAAAACCATGTATTTAAATTGAAGAAAACTCTTTATGGATTGAAACAAGCTCCAAGGTCTTGGTATGAAAGATTGAGTAACTTCCTTCTTAGCCAATCTTTCATAAGAGGACATGTTGATAAAACCTTGTTCATCAAAAAGCATAGCAATAATATCTTATTGGTTCAAGTATATGTTGATGATATAATTTTTTGTTCAACTAATCAATCTTTGTGCAAAGAATTTTCTATCTCTCTGCAGAATGAGTGCAGAATGAGTTTGAGATGTCTATGATGGGTGGGATAATTGACATTCTTTCTTGGACTTTAAGTGAAGCAAAGAAAGAATGGTACATTCCTAAATCAAACCAAGTATTGCCTTGAAGTGACCAAGAAGTTTCAAATGGAGAAAAGCAAGGACGCTGCAACTCCAATGACAACATCAACCTATCTCGATTCTAATGAAAAAGGAAAGAAAGTTTATGAGTCAAAAATACAGAGGAATGATTGGATCCTTATTATATTTGACTGTAAGTAGATCGAATATCATGTTGAGGGTGTGTTTGTGTGCAAGATATCAAGCAAATCCAAAAGAATCACACCTCACCGCAATCAAAAGAATCATCAAATATCTCAAATCAACACCAAGAGTTGGTCTTTGGTATCCCAAAGGTGCATGAAAACAATAGGAATACCCACAATAACCAATAGGGGGTTAATTGGTTTAAACTTGGTCTTTCAAAATTTATTTATAAAATTAGAGTCAAAGGATCTTAATCACTTTTAAACCAAGAATGCTTTTAATCAATCAAATCACCCAGTTCAGGAAACCAATAGCTCAAAACATAACTTGTTGAGTAATGATAATGACACCAAGAACAAATGAACATAATGACTTGTAGAAATAGAAATAAAGAAAATCAACACAAGCAATTTATATTGGTTCACTTCTTAAGAGAAGCTACATCTAGTTTCTTCTAATCAACACTTGATTAGAGTTCCACTATTATAAATTTATGTTCTTACAAGCTTTACAACAAACTCTCTTTATCAATGTAACACCCCGGACGTGTTATCATTAATAATATCATAAGCGCGCTATCAGCATTAACTAAATGCGGTGCGGAAGCGATAGAATCGATTTTCTTGATTACATTATGCATGGAATATAAAACACTAACACATATACATATAAGGCAAGCCATATGCTGCTCCAGATAAAACATAAACAACCATATAGGCAGATACATAAAACCAAACAAAGAAAGTCAGGAGGAAACATACTCTAATACACATCATCATCTGTACATATACATACTCAAAACAAGACCACATCTGGGTCATACAACAAATATGTATAGTACAATTGGGTGTACACACACCCTACCGCCACATAGAGATTCTAAGACCGGCTTCAACTCTTGAAGCTCTGCTCTGGTCTTCTACTGCAGCCCTCCCTCCAGCCTGCAAGCTCTACCAGGGCCTCCTGCCCTGAGGTCGCTCCTCTCCTCAAGAAGCACCTGAAAACCACAAACCCCACACAGGGTGAGATAAACGTCTCAGTAAACTCAGGGTTCTGGGAGATTCTCCCTGACCCTGGTTCACCTCCAAGCACACACATATAACAACCAAAACAAGGCCTAGGATCTCATCCTGGCTGTCATACATCCTAGCCATCTGGGTCCATAATCGGATGCTCTCAGCATCAGAGGTATTCCACCTCATCCTGGCTCTCACAGCCATCTGAGACTCATCTCACAGAGTCGAGCCATAACCATGGCATCTCACTCATACTGGCTCTTACAGTCGTCTCATAGATATCTCACAGAGGAACCATAACATAGTGTCAACCACTGGATACTTTCCATACCAGAGAGGCACCGCCTCATCCTCTAACAAGCATTGCCTGAGCCATCTACTCAGGACTTCCAGAATCAAGATATGGCTCATCTAAGAGGCCCTAGGCTCTCATCCCCTCGGGAAGCCCTCTCTTAGAGATACAACATATCTGTCTACTATCTGGTCTCTCCAGGACTTTCATAACGCATGCCTGGGCAAGAACATCCATATAGGGCAATCACCTCCAGGACTTTCACATACACTGGCCTGGGAAAGAACCTCCTTTACAGGGCAATCACATCCAGGACTTTCACATACACTGGCCTGGGAAAGAACCTCCTTTATAGGGCAATCACATCCAGGACTTTTCAACATCACTGCCTAAGGAGGAACATCCCTATAGGGCAATCCATCCTTAGGACTTTGGTGGAGAGCAGCGGCACCTCCCAAGGAATCTCAGCTATTCCAGGGAGTCCTCAAACTCTTCCTCTGGCTAGGGAACCTCAGCTAGCCCAATACTATGCCAGTATCCTATAGATTCCATCACAGACCATCACATGGTCTGCATTCCATCAGTGTCACTGAACACCTCACAGTGTTCATCCATTAAAGGCCCATGGCCACTCACACCTGCTACATCAGGTGTCTCAATACCCTCACACTGTCTCAGTGTCTGACCTAGGGTTCATCATATATTCATAATCCTGGAACGATCTGAGTTTCACTCCAAGTACCGTTCATATAGCCCATCAGGCTTACAGCACATAGATTCAACAATAAAGGCCACGGGGCCTTCCTCTCAACTGCATGCATATACATGTACACACACACACACACACACATATATATATATAATTCAAACATGGCATGCAACCTTCACCCCACTTGGGTGGCAAACAAGAGAAAGGGAATAATCCCCAGAACGATGAGCTTACCTGGCAAGCCGTGCCTCACAGCTCTAGCCTCGACTGATGGTCTGCTCCTCTGACACCCACTGTGTCAAGCCCTACCAAGGCATACAAACACACATCACAGACCATTCAAGTATATAACATACCTAAGCTCATCAAGCAGACATCCGCTGCCTCAGAGAAGGAAAACTCAGTCCCTTCTATCACCCAGGTCATCTACCTAAGGTTCATCAGGCTTATCCTCTACAAGCCTTTCCACAGACCCCCAGTGGTCTATCTCAGATCCATCCATGGCCTTAGAGTCATTCCAGACTCAACACAAGCCATCATCAGTGAGCATCAAAGCTCTCTCAACCTATCCCTCAGGGTTTCCACAGGGCTTGAACGGTTCACATCACAGGACACCGCTCTCATGGCCTCACAGGCACTACAAGCCCATCAACATGGCTCTTGCATGTCTCAAATCAAGTGACTCAGTCCAAGTCGCACATGCACAACCTAGAGCCAAAACCAACAGTCACCAAATCACAAACTGAAAGCTAATCCTTCCTCCTCACATCATTCTAAACACATCTCTCAACTGGACCCAGAGCTAATTCTAGCTCTATCACAGATGGGTCACTATTCATCAAAACCCCCCAATCCATAAATCATTCGGAGAAACTCGAGTTTCTTACCTCAGAACTGATGAGGAAGGCCTCTGGGTTGCTCTCCCGAGCCCTGGTGTCGCTGAACCACCGCCGTTCCTCGCCGAACTCGAGTTCTCTTCAACCTTTCTCAGAGAAGGGAATTTATGGGGTTTCAATGAATGTGGAGGAAGGATTCTTGCTCTCTCAAGGTTTCTAGGACGATTAAAGGGTTCAGGAAGCGTTTAGGTTCATAAGGCAAGGTCATGGGAGCTTGGGAAGCTCTCCCATGGCTGCTGGAGGCTTTGAGGAAGAAGAAAACCATTTTCTTCTCCTCCAAAACGCGACCCCCCCATTAATAAAGTCTGCAATGACCTTCCCGCGCGATCCACGCCAGGTGCCGTGCCATCCGCACCAGGTACAGAACTATGGCGCCATCAGCGTCGCTCCCACGCCAACAGTGTGGACAAGCCGAACCTGTGGCACGATTCGCGCCAAACCCCGCGCCGTCCGCGCCATACCAACCCAGTTGGCGCTCCCAGCGCCAACTCTGGCACTCCTGGCATGAACCTCCCGAGAAGCTCCAGCCTGGCGCCTCTGGTGCCACATTCCAGAGAGTCTGGCGCCAACCGCGCCACACCCTTAACAGGGTTTTCTGCTGAAGGATCCCAGCATTATCAGCGTGGGATCTGGCGCCACCTGCGCCACAATGAGGGTCCTTACAATCAACACTAGATAAAGAATAGAAATCTAAAACCCTATTAGACTTCTACTAAACAAGAACCAGAGAACACTACTTTGTTCTTTCCTAGAGAATACTACTCTAGCCCAAGCTTCAAGAACCCATTTACAATAGCATCAAATAACAGAAATTACAAAAAAAATGAAATTACAATCAAATATTATGGAGAGAAACAACCTGATGATCCAATGAATATGAATGCATACGAATTACCAATCAAGGTTGAATAGTAGAAAACAGAATTTCAAAACATGCTCTTCATTAAACTCTTGAAGTTTCTTGCCCAAAAATCATTTAATACCCATGAAGATTAAAAAGTGGAACAAGAAGTTAGTAAACCCAGAAAATCACTTTCTAATCTTAGAAGACTTGTGTATATGTTGTGTACTCGGCAAGTGCACCGGTCGCTCAAGTAATAAAGTGATAAGAGAGTTATCGTTCCCATGAGGATTGTTTGACCAATTAAATCATAAATCGTATCCTTAGGTTGGATGACAAAAGGTATGAGAGAAATGTGTGTGGACAAAGTAAATTAAAAGCTAAACATAAACATAAAGCATTATATACAAGATAGATAGTGGTTGCACCAAACGTAACCTAAGGTAGCTAGAGAAACCCACACTCCATGTTCCTAACATTCTTACATGGATTGTTTGCAACACTAGTCTACACTAGCTACTCAATCATGCATCCTCATTCAATAATGGTTAAGCCCTAATCCCTTAGTGACTTTAACCCTTTAACCCCTTTCAATACCCTAATCCCTTAGTGGCATTTATTAGGTTAAGCATTAAGTGATGCACTAGAAGATTGCAAGCCTACATCCCTATCCCTAGGTGATGTAGAACAAGTCACCACACTTGATTCCAAGACTAGGGCCCCAATATCCCTATTGTGAACCCTAGCTCTAAGCTCTAACCTAGGTTGATCAAGTCTAGAGAAGAGAAGGAAACATTCAAGCAAAGTGCAGTAAAATAACATAGCATTGAAGAACCATAGCATTCAATCCATTCCAAATGAGATTTACATAGAATGTTTGCCCTAAATACAAAAGGAAACTAGCCAAACCTCAACATGGCTGGCCTTGGTACAACTAAAAGAAGCATGAATGTAGAGATGTAAGCAAGGAGAGGAAGGGGAAGAGGGAAGAACCCTCTTCCCTTCACACCCAAGCCCTAGCTAAGCTTCCAAGCCTTCTTCTTCTCCTTTGGTGATGAATTTTCGTCCAAAAGATCCCTCATTATGTGCTGAGGCTCATTATTTATAGGGTAGCAAGTGCAATCTCTGTTTTGCCCTTATTATGCAGAGTCCTGCGACCTGTGGCGCTCTTAGCGCGAGCACGACGCTCCTGGCGCCAACATACAGAGAGAATGACGCTCTAAGCGCCAGAATGGCGCTCCGGGCGCTGACTGACGAAACCGTGGCGCTCCTGGCGCCAGCCCGGCGCTGTTGGCGCCAGGTTCCAGAGGAGGTGGCGCTCCGGGCGCGAGTCTGGCGCTGATGGCACCACAAATAGCCTATGTACCCCCGGTTGTACATAGGCTTAATGGTCACCAGATCTTCTGCTGCTCTGCATAATCTCTGCTATTTCAACTGCTAAACATCAATTCTAGACCAAAACACCTCATTAAAGCACATAACTTATATTCATACCAAAAAGAAGCTATTTATCATATAAAATGATGCATTTAACAATCTAATTAAGCTTGGAAACATCATGTGCTAGGCACATATCAGTATACTCAGAAAATACGAAGTGTTTAAGTTAAATTTCAAGTCAAGCCTTCCTTCTATTTATGACAGAATATTTTGTAACAACCTGTAATCGATTACGCGCGCCAGATAATCGATTAAAACATGTATGTAATCGATTAAATTATTACTTAATTGATTAAAGTGTTCAAGGCACATTCTGGGTTTCAAAAATGAACAAAATAATCGATTAATCCAAGTTGTAATCGATTAAATCAGAAAAGTGTTGTTTCAGAAAACAACTTGTGTAATCGATTACGAATATTAGTAATCGATTAAAGCAGCAAAGCAAACTTTTTCAAAATAGCCTATGTAATTGATTACGAGTAATGGTAATCGATTATCACAGCAAGGAACAAAAACCATTTTACACTATGTAATCGATTACAAGAAGTGAATATTCGTATTCACCAAAGCTTTCCAGTTTCAAATACGAACCAAATAATCGATTAATCAGTTGTGTAACCGATTATAATGTTCATCGAAGCTTTTCTAGTTTTAAACATGAACTGAATAATCGATTAATCTGCTATGTAATAAATTAAAACAGTGAAATTACATTTTTCCAAAAACATTACTCAATTAAATTCTTTTTCAAATTGTGAGTAGCTTTGATGTTTTAATGAAAAACATTTAAGCATGTTAATGATAATATGCATGCAATCCAAGGATCAAAAGATTGACTTCTCTTACACTTCATTTGAATTACAATCTTCAAGACATGTGAAAAGCTCAAAACATTCTTCTAAGTCATAGGCTTCTTTCTTCATGTTGCTCCCCCTATATCCAACAGTGCATTACTCAACTTAATTGGATATTTTGACTCTGACTTTGTAGGGTGCAAATTGGATAGAAAAAGTACTAGTGGAAGTTGCCACCTATTAGGTAGCTCACTAATCTCATGGCACTGCAAGAAATAATCTTGTGTTGCTTTATCAACTGCTGAAGCTGGGTACATCTCTGTTGTAAGCTATTGTGCTCAAAGCCTTTGGTTGAAGCATCAACTACAAAATTTTGGTGTAGAATTACAGGAAATACCCTTTCTCCATGACAGCACTAGTGCCATCAACATATCCAAAAATCCAATAATACACTCAAAGATCAAACACATTGAGATAAGGCATCATTTTCTCAGGGATTACATCCAAAAGCGTAGCATCAAAATTGAGTTCATTGATACACATAATCAATTTGCTGATATATTCACTAAACCCTTGGCTAGAGATAGATTCTATATACTTAGAAACATGCTAGGTATCCTTGATGAATCTAACATATGCTAGCATGCTTGTTATGTGCTTGTCTATATGATATTGCATCTTATTTGGCTATTCATCACATGTGCTTCAAAATTTGAAATATACTGCATAATCACCATTCATTCAAAAATACGAACTATAATAATTGATTACTAATCGAAATAATCAATTACTTGTTCATTAAAAGCCTTTTACAAACAAAGTTGTGATTATGTAATCGATTACTTTGTCTAATTAATTGATTACTTGTTGTTTAAATTGAATGCTGTAAAAATTGAACTTTGGAGTAATCAATTATAGTTTCTAAATAATCGATTACATATGAAGTAAAGTTTTTTAGAAATCTAAACTTCTCTGGATTAATCGATTACAAAATATGGTAATCGATTACTGTTTGTTGTTCTGGTTTATACTCTCACTGACTTAATCGATTACACCATGAACATAGCTTCTATATGATTACGAATTAATCGATTACATAGTGTTCGTAATTGATTACTTATGGTGTTTCTGAAATCTCTGAAGATTTCTTAGAAATCTAAACTGCCCAACTGATTCTCAATTGAAAATTCAAATTTATTCAACACATTTAAACCTCTTGGTACTGGAAATAGCTGTTATATCCATTCAAAATTTCGAACCCTAGAAACCCCTATATATACAGTTATTTCACGAGACAAAAATTCAGACCTGAATTCCTTCTCTCTACTTTGTGCTCATTGAAATTTTTGAGCTTTCTTCTTCTCTGTTTCTAGCCCAAACTTTGACCATTCCTATTTACTAATCCTATACATCATGTCTACTTCTAAGAAAATCAGAATTGAAAAAAGAAAGACAGGGGAATCATCAAATCCTTTTGGGAGCAAAATGCATTCCTGGTTCCCTGAAGAAAAGGATAGGATGAATTATACCCAATTCAATGCTACAAAGCTGATTATGCCCCCTAAATATATGAACCTCAAATGGTTCATCAATGAAGGATTTTAATTCCCAGCCTTTCTTGAAATTCAGGGCTTGAGGAAGTTTGTTGAGCTTAAGGGTACTTTCTACCCTAAGCTAGTGAAGGTGTTCTACACCTGTATGAAGGCTAACATGGATGGGGTAATTCGCTCTCAAGTGAAGGGTGCTCCCATGGTTATTGATGAAGAGGTGTGAGCTGTTGTTGCTGGTATTTCTCCTGAAGGTGTAAGGAGATTTGAAGAGGAGATTGGTGGGTACAATAGGATTGACACCTATAGAGGGATGCTTCAAGACCCTCAAGTTAGGCTAAAGCTGAGGCTTGGATCTGGGAATATGACAAGTGAAGATAGGTTTCTTCATTATATCATAACATATATTATGACTCCTAGGTCCACAAATCATGCCCAAGCTACTGATAATGACCTATACCTTGTGTATGGCATCAAAACTTCTACCCAATTCAACTGGGTGCTTGTATTTGTTGAGACTATGCTGAAAGCCTCTATGTTGATTAGCTACAATTTTCCTTATGCTGTGTTGATCTCTAGGTTTATTGATCATTTTAAAATTGATGTCTTAAATGAGATTGTTGACAACACAACTGATATTGTCAACCTCATCAAAACCAAGCATCTGCAAAAGCTTGGATTGGTAAAGACACCACAAGGTTGGCAGATGGTTGGTCAGTTGCCTCAAGCTGAAGGTGCTGAAAGAGAAGCTGTTGAAGAAGAAGAGGAAGCTGAAGCTGAAGAAGGCCCTGCTCAATAGCAGTATAGCCCTTTTGAATCTTTTATGATTTAGAAGATGGATGTTCTATTATCTTTACATCATGAGCATAGGGCTAAGACAAATTCATCCTTGGAAGAAATGAAGAAGAAAGTTAACATTCACACAGAATTCAAAATACTAAACCAGCACTCAAATTCCCATTTTCTTGGATTGGATCCTTGGATTGATTGATTGTTTAGCCTCCCATGATCATCATCAATAAAAGCCCCAAAAAATTGGTGCACAAAAATTGAAGAACAGAAAACAAAAGTGAAGAACAGTGAAGAATGATGAAGAACAGTTGAGAGAAAATAATAGCAAGAGTTTTAATTCTGAAAACTTAAAAAAAGGAAGTGTAAATTCTGTTTTTGCTAAAATGTAGTGTCATGTTCACTCACTAATTTTACTAGAACATAGTGACTAAGTTAGAAGGAAAGAATGGACCATGAATAGACCCATCTATTCTAATTAATTATGCTATTTACACCAATAAAAATTCAGCTCGCAGCCCAAAATTCAAGTGTAGTGATTCTGATTTCAAAACCTAAAATGGCCCTCCAAATGACAGAATTGGCCTCGACTTATCTGTAAAAAACTTGTAGATCTTTTCCTTATCTTTCCAAGGACTACTTATATGCTCCATTTGGAGTTCTGTAAAGCTCTATAGGTCCTGTACAAGGTAGATAGGTCAAGTGAGCATAAAATCCGAAAATAAGCAACAATTAGCAATTGAGTCCACTTGCTTGCCTAAGACAAAAACTGAATTAGAATTAGAAAATAAAAGTCCAAGAGAAGTCAAATAAGTTAAGAAAAATAGAAAAATATTTAACTAAAAACATTTGCACTCCTTGGAAAAACTAAAAGAAAGACTAAAAGGAAAATTCAAACTAAAGTAAACCAAAAATTAAAAGAAAGGTATGACAAGGCACACAAATTTTTCCATGGATCCAAACAATGAACAAAAGTGAGAAAGATGAAATATGGAAGAATGATATTAAGGTGACAAACAATCCATGAAAACATGATCACAAAGTGCAAAGTGAAAAAGTAGTCAAGTTAAAATTAAGAATGCACCAAGGTGATAGAAATCTCTCAAAGGACAACACTCAACCTCATGTAATGTGTATGGCTTTGTGTTTACACTCAAACACCACATGTAACTAGCACATCGAAATATTGACAAGACTCTAGTTCATTCAACTTGAAATACACATGCATCAAAAGGTCAAAAGGACTTTATTAGTTTGTAATGAATGGCTTAGGTAAAGGGTGGATAAGAAAAATATATTTAGGCTAAAACTAAGAGAAAAGAGGGGCAACAGGGAGCAAGCCAACAAGTTAAAAGAGGGGTAGAAACAAAGAAATGAAATTTAAAGAAATTTACAAGGATGAAAATGAACCACAACAACTTTTACTGCACTTTTTTCATTTTCCTTGTACTTCTTTTTCTTTGTTTATACACAATTTTTTTTCTTTAAACTCTTTCTTTTCTTTTTGTTTTTTTTTCCAAATCAAAACAAAATAAAAATACCTTTTCTTTTCTTTTTATTTTTTTAAATCAAAACAAAATAAAAATACCCCACACTTGCTTGAAACCCACTCCCAAAACAATTCCAAAGCCTCTTCTCTCCCTAAAGCTAGGATAACATGGTTTTCCACTGTTTTTTAGTTTGCAATGAGGTATATAAGAAATAAAAGACTAAAGGCTCAAAAAGAGTGTCAATGGATATCAATACAAGGATAGGTTTATTTGGCTAGTGTCTAAAAGAAAAAAGGCCTAAATCATCTCAATTAAAGCATGTGCAACAAGGAATGTCAAAAGAGACAAGGCGAAACTTAGAGTAATCTAGCACAAGGGTGAAATCACACATGAAAGAACATATCCACAAAGGCTCAAAAACTCACAAAGCATAATTTTATCACACATTATCCATCTTAAATTCTATTTCTCAAGCCTACTCATCACTTCAACAATTGCAACAATGATTCACATCAAGCATGAAACCTATCAATCCAACCAAAATTTTTACATTTCTCACAATTTATACAAGTTATAGATCCTATGAAAACATGAAAAAGTTCCTAAATTCTATATTTTTTGGAATGTAAAAACAGAATAACAAAAAATACACAAAAAACAGAAAACAAAAACAGACTGAAAAACTAAAATAGATAAACAGAACACAGAAAAACAAACAGAAAACAGATATAGATAAATAGAAAACAAAACCAGATAAACATAAATGAAAAACAGAACACACAACACAGACAAATAAAATAGAAAATAGACAGAAACAAGTAAACAAACAGAAAACTAAAATAGAGAACATAATATAAAAACATAAACAGAAAACATACAGAAACAGAAACGTAAACAGAAAATAGAAAACAACAAACAAAGAAATGCAAACAAAGAGATAACAAATAAAAGAAGGGAAAAGGAAACTCCCCAAGTGTTATTCAAGACGCATCATCACACAAAATTGGCAGGACCAAAGAGATGTCTGCCACAAGCTCGTCATCCACTTGAGGGCTTTTATGAAATACTTTGAGTTGGTGACCATTGACCTTGAAGACTTTGTTGGTAACTTCATTTTTAATCTCAACTGCACCATGAGGAAAAACATTAGTAATAACAAAAGGTCCATCCTATCTAGATTAAAGTTTACCAGAAATAAGCTTAAGGCGAGAGTTAAACAAGTGCACTTTTTGGCCACTATGGAACTCCTTTCTAAGAATCCTAGATTCATGAAATTGCTTCACTTTCTCCTTGTAAATCTTGGAGTTCTCATATGCTTCTAAGCGTATCTCTTCAAGTTCTTGTAATTGAAGCTTCCTTTCCATACCTACTTCATTAAATGCCATGTTACAACTCTTCACCGCCCAATAAGCACGGTGCTCAATCTCCATCGGAAGGTAAGATGACTTACCAAAAATCACCCTATAGGGAGATATCCCCAAAGGTGTTCCGGTAAGCGGTCCTGTGAGCCCATAAAGCATCCTCAAGTAGCTTGCTCCAATCATTCCTATTGGGCTGCACCATGCTTTCCCATTAGTTTGGGGATGATAAGTTGTAGCAACTCTATGCACAACCCCATACTTCTAAAGCAAAGATCCAATGACTGGTTACAAAAATGGCTCCCCTGTTCATTGATAATGGCTCTAAGCACACTAAACCTGCAAAATATGTTGGATCTCACAAAATCCACAACAACTTTAGAATCATTAGTTCTGGTGGCCTTAGCTTCAACCCATCTAGAAACATAATCAACAACAATCAAAATATATGAAAAATCTTGAGAAACAGGAAATGGACCCATAAAATCAATACCCCACACATCAAAAATCTCACAAAAAAATAATAGGCTACTGAGGCATCTCATGTTTATGTGTAATGGTTCCTCCTGCTCTCTAACACTGCTCACAAGTGGTGGTAAAATGATTAGCATCTCTAAACAAGGTGGGCCAAAAGAACCCACAGTCTAATACCCTCCTAGCGGTCCATTGAGGACCAAAATGATCTTCGATAGGTGTGCCATGACAAAACTGAAGAATAGACTGAATCTCATGATCGGGCACACACCTTCGGATCACTTGGTCACTACCAAACCTCCACAAATAAGGATCATCCCACACATAATATTTAGTGTCACTCTTAAGTTTAACTATTTGGGACCTAGATGCATGAGGGGGAACAACAGATGCAACAATGAAATTCACAATATCAGCAAACCAAGGTGTGACCTACGATGAATGTAAATGCATCAAATGCTCAACAGGAAAATTATCACGAATAGGAAAGGACTCAAGAGGTCCCTTAATCCTTCTCAAATGATCAACAACCAATTTTTTTGCACCATTTCTATCCTTAATCTCAATGTTAAACTCCTGAAGAAGAAGCATCCACCTGATCAATCTAGGTTTAGCATTAGGCTTCTTCAATAGATACTTCAAAGCTACATGGTCAGTAAAGACAATGATACAAGAGCGACGCAAATAAGATCTGAATTTATCTATAGCAAAAACAATAGCCAAAAGCTCCTTCTCAGTGGTGGTGTAGTTAACTTGTGCTGCATCTAACGTGTGTGAAGCATAAGCAATGACATGGGAGAGTTTATGAACTCTATGTGACAACACAACCCCAAGTGCATAATTAGAGGCGTCACACATGATCTCAAAGGGAAAGTCCCAATCTGGTGGCTGCATGATGGGAGAGGTAGTAAGCTTCTTTCTTAATTCCTCAAATGCCTCTTTGCAAGGCTGGTTAAACATAAAGTCTACGTTCTTTTGGAGAAGCTTGGACAATGGCAATGCAATCTTACTGAAATCCTGAATGAATCTCCTATAAAAACCCTCGTGTCCAAGAAAAGAACACACTTCCCGCACAGAAGCGGGTTAAGGTAAAGAAGTAATCACATCAATCTTGGCCTTATCGACCTCAAGACCTCTACTAGAGACCAAATGCCCTAAGACTATACCCTCATGCACCATAAAATGGCATTTCTCAAAGTTACGAACAAGGTTAGTCCTAATACATCGGTCTAGAGAGACTACCCAAACATGCATCAAAAGAGGAACCATAAATAGTGAAATCATCCATAAAATCCTCCATGCAACTCTCTAATAAATCAAAAAAGATGCTTACCATGCACCTTTGGAAGGTGCTAGGAGCGTTGCATAGGCCAAAAGGTATGCGGGTGTAGGCATATGTGCCAAATGGATAGGTGAATGTGGTCTTGTGTTGATCCTCTGGTGTAATATGAATTTGCATGTAACCGGAAAAACCATCTAGAAAGCAATAATGTGATTTACCTGCCAACCTCTCTAGAACTTGATCAATGAAGGGAAGAGGGAAATGGTCCTTGCGAGTGGCCTGGTTGAGTCTCTTGTAGTCAATGCAAACTCGCCAACTATTGGCTACTCTAGTTAGAATCAACTCATTATCCTGGTTCTTCACAATCGTGAGACCCGACTTCTTAAGGACTGATATTGCGTTGTCGAGACACATCAAAACAATTTAACTAAGCTAATTCTGTAGCACAGGGTTAACCTAGGTCGACTCAGAGATACGATCAATATGGTTCTAGCTTCAAATCATTGGTAATAATAAGGGGGGATTTTGTCGAACAGTTGGTATGCGCAAAGTAAAACATGCAAGAACACAAACTAAAATTAAAGAACAATGCAGAAATTAACAAGATTATCAAGGAGTAAAGTAAAACAGATTAGAAAGAATCAATCAAATTCACCAACCCAAGCAATTCGAATCATCATCATTCTCATAAGTTGATTCTATCATGAACATTCATTCAATCTCAATAGAAGCAGTTCAATCGATTCTACTCCTAAATTAATTGAAACCAAAACCACAACCCTTACTGAACTATCATTCAATTAATCTTGTGATTATCATTTGAAATTAGGACATGAATCTATAATCCTAACTCACTTTCAATCCTAAATGCATTCATAATCATGAAAACGTAATAGAAATTGAAGAAGAAGGTGAATATTCAAGTAGAATTCGAAATACCGAACCAGAACTCCAATTCTTCTCTTGCTTAAGTTAGATCCTTGGATTGATTAATGATTTAGCCTTCCATGATGATCACCAAGGAAAGCCCATGAAGTGAGTGCAAGAAATGGAAGAATAGCAAAATGGAAATGAAGAAGATGAAGAACAATGAAGAACAAATGAGAGAAATTGAAGAACAAGTTTTTGATTCTAAAAACTAAGGAAAAGAAATATAAAACTTGTTTATTGAATTGTAAAATGGTGTCCAAGTTTCACTAAAGTCACTAATAAATATAGTGACTAAGTTCTGAAAATAGAATGGGCCATAAACAAACCCAACAATCTAATTATTTACTATTTACAACCATTAAAATCAAATTCGCAGCCCAAAATTACAAGTGCAGAGGTGCTAAATTCGAAATTCAAAATGACCCTCCAAATGACAGAATTGGCCTTGGGTATTTTTAGCAAACTTGTAGATCTTTTTGTTATCTTTCCAGGGACTCCTAGAACGCTACATTCGGAGATCGGTAGATTTCTATAGGCCCTACATATGTCAGATACATTAAGTGAGCAAAAATCCGAAAATACGCTACAATTCGCAATTAAGCCCACTTACTTGCCTAAGACAAAACTGAATTAGAATGGGAAAATAAAAGTTCAAAAGAGGTCAAACAAGCTAAGAATGATAGACAAAAAGTTTAACTAAAATCACTCTATCAAAATACCCCACACTTGAACATTTGCACTCCTGGGCAAAACTAAAAGAAAGACTAAAGTAAACCGAAAATTGAAAGGAAGGTATGAACAAGGCACACATATTTTTCAATGGATCATAACAATGCACAAAAGTGAGAGAGATGAAAGATGGAATAATAATATTGAGGTAACAAACAAGCCATGAAAACATGATCACAAAGTTAGAAAGTAGTCAAGTTTAGAATTAAGAATGCACCAAGGTGATAGAATTCTCTCAAAGGGTGGCACTCAATCTCATATAATGTGTATGGCTTGTATTTACACTCAAACACCACATCTAACTAGCACATCCAAGCATTGACAAACCTCTAATTCATTCAACTTGAAATACACATGCATCAAAAGATCAAACAGACTTTATTAGCTTGTAATGAATGGCTTAGGAAAAGGTGGATAAGAAAATGATGTTTAGGCTAAAACTTAAGAGAAAAGAAGGGCAATGGGGAGCAAGCCAACAAGATAAAAGAATGGTAGAAGCAATGAGATGAAATTTAAAAGAATTTACAAGGATGAAAATGAACTATAACAACTTTTATTGTATATATTTTTTTTTCTTTGCTTGAACTTCTTTTTCTTTGCTTGAACTTCTTTTTCTTTGCTTATACACAATTTTTTTCTCTTTTCTTTGAACTTTTTCTATTTGAACTCTTTCTTTTCTCTTTTTCTTTTCTTCTCTTTCAAAACAAAACAAAATACAAAAACCCCACACTTGTTTGAAACCCACTCCCAAAACAATTCCAAAGCCCCTTTTCTCCCTAAAGCTAGGGCAACATGGTTTTCAATCATTTTTTAGTTTTTAATGAACTAAACAAGAAAGAAAAGGCTAGAGGCTCAAAGAGGGTGACAACGGATATCAACACAAGGATAGGTTTATCTGGCTAGTGGCTAAAAGAAAGAAGGCCTAAATCATCTCAATCAAAGCATGTGCAACAAGGAATGTCAAAAAATGCAAGGCAAAACATAGAGTAATCTAGCACAAGGGTGAAATCACACATGAAAGAACATATCCACAAAGGCTCAAAAACTCACAAGGCATAATTCTACCACACATGGTTCATCTTAAATTCTATTTCTCAAGCCTACTTATCACTTCAACAATTGCAACAATGATTCAAATCAAGTATGAAACCTCTCAATCCAACCAACTTTTTAACATTTCTCACAATTTATACAAGTTAGAAATCCTATGAAAACATGAAAAAGTGCCTAAATTCAATAAAAACAGCAACAAACAAAAATAGCAAAAACAGACAACAAAAACAACAGCCTCAAAAACTAAAATAGACAAACATAATGCAGACAGACAGATAAACAGAAAACAACAGACTCTGACAAACAGACAGCAACAAAACATAAACAAACATAAAATAGAAAACAGAAAATAACCAGAATTTCAAAATAATTTAGGATCCTTCACCCCCCACTTGAAATGCACATTGTCCTCAATGTAAGCATGCAAAGAAATGCAACAATGAGACAACAAATAAAAGAAGGGAAAAGGAAACTCCCCAAAATGACATTCACGCAAATTTGGCAGGACAAAAGAGATGTCCTCCACAAGCTCCTCCTCCACTTGAGGGCTCTCATGAGATGCTTTGAGTTGGTGACCATTGACCTTGAAGACTTTGTCAGTAGCTTCGTTTTTAATCTCAATATGGGGAAAAACATTAGTAATAATAAAAAGTCCAGCCCATCTAGATCGAAGTTTACCGGAAATAAGCTTAAGGCGAGAGTTAAACAATAACATTTTTTGGCCACTATGGAACTCCTTTCTAAGAATCCTAGAGTTGAATTTCTTCACTTTCTCCTTGTAAATCTTGGAGTTCTCATAGGCTTCTAAATGAATCTCCTAAAGCTCTTGCAACTAAAGCTTCCTTTGCATCCCCGCTTCATCAAATGCCATGTTGCAACTCTTCACCGCCCAATAAGCACGGTGCACAGTCCCCAAAGGTGTGCGGTAAGCGGTCCTATGAGCCCATAAAGCATCCTCAAGAAGCTTGCTCCAATATTTCTTGTTTGGTTGCACCACCTTCTGTAACACTTGCTTGATCTCTTTGTTAAAAACCTCTGCTTGCTCATTAGTTTGAGGATGATAAGCTGTAGCAACTTTATGCACAACCCTATATTTCTGAAGCAAGGATGCAAATGACCGGTTACAGAAATGGTTCTCCTGGTCACTAATAATGGCTCTAGGCACACCAAACCTGCAAAAAATGTTGGATCTCACAATATCCACAACAACTTTAGAATCATTAGTTCTGGTGGCCTTAGCCTTAACCCATCTAGAAACATAATCAACAACAATCAAAATATATGAAAAGCCATGAGAAACAGGAAATGGACCCATAAAATCAATACCCCAGACAAAAAAAATCTCACAAAATAATAGGTTGCTGAAGCATCTTATGTCTATGTGTAGTTGTGCCTCCTGCTCTCTGACACTGCTCACAAGTGGTGGTGAAGTGATGAGCATCTCTAAACAAGGTGGGCCAAAAGAACCCACAATCTAATACATTCCTAGCGGTCCTCTGAGGACCAAAATGACCTCCGGTAGGTATGCCATGACAAAACTGAAGAATAGACTGAATTTCATGATCAGGCACACACTTTCGGATCACTTGGTCACTACCAAACCTCCACAAATAAGGATCATCCCAAACGTAATATTTGGCATCACTCTTAAGTTTATCTATTTGGGACCTAGATGCATGAGGTGGGAACAATAGATGCAACAAGGAAATTAACAATGTCAGCAAACCAAGGTGTGACATGCGATGAATGCAAATGCATTAAATGCTCATCAGGAAAATTATCACGAATGGGAAAGGACTCAAGAGGTCCCTCAATCATGCTCAAGTGATCAGCAACCAAGTTTTCTGCACCACTTCCGTCCTTAATCTCAATGTCAAATTCTTGAAGAAGTATCCACCTAATCAATCTAGGTTTAGCATCAGGCTTTTTCAACAGGTATTTCAATGATGCATGGTAAGTAAAGACAGTGATATGGGAGCAAAGCAAATAAGATCTATATTTATCTAAAGCAAAAACAATAGCCAAAAGCTCCTTTTCAGTGGTGGTGTAGTTAACTTGGACTGCATCCAAAGTGTGTGAAGCATAAGCAATGACATGGGATAGTTTACCAACTCTTTGGGACAACACAACCCCAAGTGCATAATTAGAGGCATCACACATGATCTCAAAGGGAAGCTCCTAATTTGGCGGTTGCATGATGGGAGAGGTAGTCAGCTTCCTCCTCAATCCCTCAAATGCCTCTTTACAAGGCTGGTCAAATGTAAAGTCTACGTCCTTTTGGAGAAGCTTGGATAATGGCAATGCAATCTTACTGAAATTCTGAATGAATCTTCTATAAAAACTGCATGTCCAAGAAAAGAACGTAGTTCCCGCACAGAAACGGGGTAAGGCAAAGAGGTAATCACATCAATTTTGGCCTTATCGACCTCAATACCTCTACTAGAGACCAAATGTCCAAGGACTATACCCTCATGAACCATGAAATAACATTTCTCAAAGTTAAGAACAAGGTTAGTACTAATACATCGGTCAAGCACTCTAGAGAGACTATCCAAACATGCATCAAAAAAGGAACCATAAACAGTGAAGTCATCCATAAACACCTCCATGTAACTCTCTAATAAATTAGAAAAGATGCTTATCATGCACCTTTGGAAGGTGCCAGGAGCGTTGCATAGGCCAAAAGGCATCCGGGTGTAAGCAAATGTGTCGAATGGACAAGTGAATGTGGTCTTATGTTGATCCTCTGGTGCAATATGAATTTGCATGTAACCAGAAAAACCATCAAGAAAGCAATAGTGAGACCCGACTTCTTAGGAACCACTTGGACAGGTGAAACCCAAGTGCTATCAGAGATGGGATAGATGATCTCTGCAGCTAGTAGCTTCGTCACTTCCTTCTTCACCACATTAAGAATAGTGGGATTCAGCCTCCTCTGGGGTTGCCTCACTGGTCTAGAATCATCCTCGAAAAGTATCTGAGGCATGCAGATGGAAGGATTAATTCTAGGAAGATCAGCAAGTGTCCATCCAATGGCCTTTTTGTGGCCTCTCAAAACATGCATCAACTTCTCTTCATGCTCTAGTGGGAGACTACTAGATATGATTACTGGAAGCTTCTGAGCATCATCAAATATGCATACTTGAGGTGCTCAGGTAGTGACTTCAACTCCAAGGAAGGTGGCTGAATAGTGGAAGGTAAGGAAAGACTAGGGGCTGAGGGAAGTTGGATAGTAGGCTCAGAACTTGTATATGTACCTGGAACACAATCAGAGTGAAGTGTGGAGGAAATTTCCACACAAATGCTACACACAACAATAGAATCATCACAGGTACAATTACAAAGACCAAGATCAAAAATGTCTCATAGCCTCAAAAATGTTAAACTGAACAGTGTCATCACCAAACTCCATAGAAAGAGTTCCTGCATGCACATCAATTTTGGTCCTTGCTGTCATCAAGAATGGTCTCCCTAGGATCAATGTGTAACCATGGCTGGAAGACTCATTCTCCATATCCAAAATGTAAAAATCCGCCAGGAAGATCAAATTATTAACTCGCACCAGCACATCTTCAATAAGTCCAAGTGGAAGTGTAGCACTCCTGTTGGCTAAGTGGACGACAACACCAGTGGGTTTCATCTCACCAAGGTGTAGTGCTTTGTAAAATGATGTGGGCATGACATTAATGGAGGCTCCAAGATCACACAAGGCATCTGCAAAAGTAATATCTCCAATGATGCATGGGACAGTGAATGTGCCAGTATCCTTGCACTTCTGTGGCAAGGTGGCTAGTGGAATGGCATCAATAGTTTTGCCATGTATCAGTGCGGAAACATTTCTGCCCATCTTCACTTGCTCATTTCCCTTAAGCTTCCTCTTGTGGGTGCACAAATCCTTCAAGAACTTTGCATATTTTGGAATCTGTTGATGGCATCCAAGAGAGGAATGTTGACTTCCACCCTCGTGAAAGTCTCAAGCAGATCAGAATCAAGGTCCACCACTTTCTTTGCAGAAATGGCTCTAGAAGGGAAAGGTAAGGGAATCTATTTTGGTGCAGAATTTGTTTTGGCACCATCATCAATTTTTTTACCAACACCAGCACCAATTTTTTTACCAGCACCAACATCAATTTTAGCACCAGCATCTGGAAGCTACGTGCCACTCCTCAAGGTACTAGCACTCACATTCTTCAGATTAACAATTGGTTGTTCTAGAAGGTTACTAAAACCTTGCTGGAATTAATAGAACTCACAAGTGTAGGTGTAGGTTGCTGGAATTGTGACTGTTGTCTGAATGGGGGAGGTTGGTATTTGCTGGAGGAAGGTTGATATGATTGCTATTGAGGTCTGAATAGTTGCTGTTGGTTTTGTGGACCAGGACCATACCTCAAATTCGAATGATCTCTCCAACCAGGATTAAAAGTGTTGGAGTAAGGATTATAGTGTTGTTGAGGTCTGAATGGCTGTCCAGGTTGTATGGAAGAAACTTCAGCAACTTGTTCTGTTTCGTGGAGAGTGGGACAGGAATCTGTTGGATGATTAGGTGCACAACAGATACCACACAGCCTTGGCTAATTGGCTGCCATCACATTCTGTTGTTGACCAATAGCAAGTTGTCTAACAAGGGATGTCAACTCTGTCAATTTATTCTCTCACCTTTGGTTATCAGCAACCATGGAAATAACAACTTTATTTGCAGTAACCTTGCTTGTTACAACACCTCTAGTAGCAATTTGTTGATAATTGGCTGCCATGTTCGAAATCAACTGCCTTGCAGCATGAGGAGTCTTGTCCATCAAAGTGCCTCCACTGGCTGCATCTATCATACTCTTGTCCATCAACATCAATCCTTCATAAAAGTACTGGACTGTAATTGCTCACTGATTTGATGGTGAGGACAGGTAGCACACAACTTGTTGAATCTCTTTCAATACTCATACAAAGTCTTTCCAAGCAGCTTCCTTATGTCACAAATTTCTTTCCGGATGGATGTTTGATGTGTTGCAAACACATCTTAAATATAGCATTAGTTTAGGTCATATTTGGAGTAAATAGTTAGAAAATAGTATAAGAATTAGGCATATTTAGGATTTTATATTACATAAGGCATTTTAATACCAATTGAGTGTTTGCAGGCCAAAAAGAGGGAAATTAAGAGCAAATAAAGAAGAAAACGACATCTGCCATCT
>PYAF01001162.1:295432-316373 GCA_007407185.1 Glycine tomentella | reverse complement strand
GACTTGACAAACTTTCCCTAAAGATGCTAGCCTCTTCTACACGTGATCTTCAAGGAGAAGTGGAGTCTTCTTCTCACTTGATTTAGGCTTTAATAAGGGAAGGATGAAATGAAATGAAGGTGGTGTGAGGAGAGAGTTTCACGTGAGGTTGTAGAAAGGGGTGGTCTTGAAATTGGCTTGCACTTAGGTTCCTCCTCCTCCCTTTATATAGTAGGTGGAAAATAATTGAATATTTACAAAAATCTCTAAGTCATGATGATTCCTTTACAAGTGTCCCTACACTTGTCTTGATATTTTACGAGTGTCCCACCACTTGTCCTAATCTTAAAGCTTCCTTCTTTTCTTCCTTCCAAGTGTCCACTTACTTGGCATATCATGAAACTTCTCCATACTTCTTGCTTCTTCACGTGAATGCTAGAGGAAAAAGGGAGAAAAATCTTCTAAGTTGATCATGTGCCTTACAAGTGTCTTAACACTTGTCTTCATCATAAAGCTTACCTTAACAAGTGACCTAACACTTGGCACGTCTTGAAACATCTCCCACCTTCTCCATTTTCACGTGAACTTCTAGGGAAGGAAGAGTAATCTTGCTTTGTTTCATGTTATTTTGTGTATATATGTCATTTTTGATAATGAAAAAAAAATCCAATTTTCTTGTGGCTTTACACATGGTATTTTCTAATAAGAAGTCAAGTTTAATTTGAACTCTTCTACCTAAAGATAATATTGAATAAGAGAACTTTAGAGATTTCCAGAAACTGACTTTAATTACAGTTACAAGCAGTCTACACAAAGTGCTACACAAACCTTACATACAAGACTGCTCTTACTTTAATTTTGATTGGTCTGTATTATTCTTAATCATCAAAATTACTAAACCATTTTATTAAATATATCTATACATCTTACAATTTAGAGAAAATTCTCTAGATTCTATTTATCATTTTTCCATATTTTTCTAATATTTGAATTCTTCTAAATAAAGCTTCAAAGTTGTCACTTTGTAAAATTCATAGAAATTTTATCTTAAAGTTTCTTGTCACAAACTATTTAGATATCCTGTAAACTAAGAGTACTTTATCCTTTTATCAGGTTCTCACAAAGCCTCTAGAGGTATCTGGTCATTTTTTGCCCAAAGGGCATTATGGTAAATTCATCATTCATCCAGGGGCATAATTGTCATTTCCACCATAAAATATCTAGCCAAAAATATCTAAGGGTATTCTTGCCATTTCCAAAATATCCAAGGGTATTTATATAATTTTCATCTTAAAATATCTCACTAAAATATCTAGGGCATTTTTGTAATTTTCAAAAATATTTAGGGACATTATTGTCATTTTCACCTTAAGGGCATTTCTGTAATTTCTGATTTAAGGAAAGGGTAACATGGTCATTTCTCTTCAAACATTTCCTTAATGTCTCTAATTGATATTTCACTCAATTATTCAAATATAGACTAGCCAAATTTCTCATAATCTAATACTCACGTTAATAGCTATGCAAGAATAATTCATATAATATTTTGACCATAGTTTTTGAATTTTCAGGGTGTTACAATGAGTCTAATCCCACTAAAGATGAAAAGAAGTGTGATGTAGATACAGGTCCAATGGAAGAATTTATTCAGCTAAATGATTCCTTAAATAAAGAAAAAGAAGAACCAAGTACTGAAGCAAAACCACCAACCCCTGTTCAAGAGCCTAAATATTGGAGAACAACAAGAGACCTATCACTTGACAACATCATAGGTGAAGTTTCAAAGGGAGTATCTACTAGATCTTCATTAAGAAACCTATGTTGCAATATGGCTTTTGTTTCTCAAATTGAACCTAAGAACATTGATCAAGCCTTGAATGATGAACATTGGATGATTGCCATGCATGATGAACTAAATCAGTTTAAGAGAAATGAAGTTTGGGAACTTGTTCCTAGACCATCTTCTCTCAAACCTATTAGTACAAAATGAGTTTTTAGAAACAAACTTGATGAAAGTGGAATCATAGTCAGAAATAAAGCTAGATTGGTTGCTAAAGGTTACAACCAAGAAGAAGGCATAGACTATGAAGAAACTTATGCTCCAGTTGCAAGATTGGAAGCAATCAGATTATTGCTTGCTTACGTATGTTTAATGAACTTCAAACTCTTTCAAATGGATGTTAAAAGTGCCTTTTTTAAATGGATACATTGAGGAGGATATATATGTTGAACAACCTCCTGGTTTTACTGATTTTAAGCATCCTAACTATGTTTTTAAACTCAAAAAGGCCCTTTATGGTTTGAATCAAGCTCCCAGATCATGGTATGAAAGACTAAGCTAGTTTTTGCTTGAACAATCTTTCACAAGGGGCCATGTTGACAAAACCTTGTTCATCAAAAGGCATGAGAATGATATCTTATTGGTTCAAGTTTATGTTGATGATATAATTTTTGGTTCAACTAATCATTTGCTATGTAAGGAATTTTCCTTAGCTATGTAGAAAGAATTTGAAATGTCAATGATGGGAGAATTAACATTCTTTCTTGGACTTCAAGTGAAGCAAATGTAAAATGGAATATTTCTCAATCAATCCAAATATTGCCTTGAAGTAATTAAGAAATTTGAAATGGAGAAAAGCAAAGATGTTGCAACTCCAATGGCAACATCAACATATCTAGATTCAAATGAAAATGGAAAGAAGGTTGATGAGTCAAATTTCAGAGGAATGATTGGATCCTTGTTATATTTGACAGCTAGTAGACCTGATATAATGCTAAGTGTTGCTTGTGTGCAAGATATCAAGCAAATCCAAAAGAGTCTCATCTAACAACAGTCAAAAGGATCGTCAAATATCTCAAAGCTACACCAAAAGTTGGTCTTTGGTGTCCCAAAGGTGCTTCAATTAATATTATTGGATATTCTGATTCTGACTTTGCAGGTTGCAAGTTAGATAGAAAAAGTACAAGTGACACTTGTCATCTACTTAGTAGTTCTTTGATCTCATGGCATTGCAAGAAACAATCTTGTGTTGCTTTGTCAACTGCTGAAGCTGAATATATCTCAGCTGGAAGTTGCTATGCACAAAGTCCATGGCTGAAGCAACAAATGCAAGATTTTGGAGTTGAACTAAAGGAAATACCTTCGCTATACGACAACACAAGTGTTATTAACATATCAAAGAATCCAATAATGCATTCAAGGACCAAGCATATTGAGATAAGGCATCATTTCCTCAGAGATCATGTTCAAAAAGGTAATATCAAAATTGATTTCATTGATACTCATAACCAACTAGCTGATATATTTACTAAACCATTGGCTAGAGATAGATTTTATGCACTTAGAAACATGCTAGGTATTCTTGATGAATCCAATATAAGCTAGCCTGTTTTAAGTGTGCCTTTCCATGCAAACTAAACTTCATAGCTACCTTCATCACTAAAAATGATCTATGATGTGCGAAATTCGTATTAATATGCAAAATACTCTGTTTTATGATAAAATCACTGTAATAATTGATTACACTTCGGGTTAATCGATTAAAATCATTAAAAATCTCATTGATTATGAAATTTGTGCTTCAGTAATCGATTACAGCAATCTCATAATCGATTATTCTTTGTTTTGAAAATCTGAAGCCTCCTGGAGTAATCAATTAGATAATGGGATAATCAATTACGATAAGCAAAATATGTTTTTCAGTGTAATAGTTTCACTGGAGTAATCGATTACGACCAATTGATAATCAATTACATGTGTGCTTAAAATTTTAAATACTTCTGGAGTAACCGATTACTAGTCAGGATAATCGATTACAAAAGCTCTGATATGTGATTAAATTCTCAAAATGATAATATAATCGATCATATTAACAAATAATTGATTACTAGTCATCTTCAAGCTTTGAATGATGTGTGAAATAATCGATTACCATCCGGGATAATCGATTACCACATGTAATTTTTGTGTTCTAAATGTGCAAATAATCGATTATTTAGTCTGTTGTGCATTTTCTGACAGTTTTTCTCTGGAAATGTAACTGCCCAACCAAATATAAATCAAATCAAAGGTCAATGAAGAATCTTAACTACCTCCAACAGCTATATTTTAAAAAAATAAGAACGTTAAGAGCATCTATCTAGCCTAGAAATAAGAGGCATGCATCATTGAAAAGCCTTGCATCTTAGTTTTCTCTCTGCTATATTTCTAAGTTTTGCTGTGTGTATGTGTCTAAACCTCTTCCTAAAATGTCAAATCCCACACCAAAACGTGCTAGATCTTCAAAGAGAAAGGTTGGATAATCATCATCCAATCCTCCTCCTCCTCAACCCCCAAGTAGGTTAGACTTGTGGTTTTCCAATGAGTATGACAAAATAAACTACTTGCAATTCTTTGCCACTAAACCAGGGTGCACACCCAAATATCTAGACCTAGATTGGTTTATAAGGGAGGGATTTCAATTCCCTGCATTCCTAGAAACCCAAGGTCTTAGAAGATTCCTTGAAATGAAGGGTACTTTCTACCCAGAATTGGTTAAGGTGTTTTATGCCTGTGCCAAGGGTTCCATGCATGGGAACATGGTTTCTAAAGTCAAGGGTGTTACTATGGAAATCACCCATGAAGTCTGGAAATCTGTTGCTGGGGTAATATGTAAGGGTGCTAGGAAGTTTGATGAAGACCCTGAGGGATACAACAAATTAGATACCTACAGGGAGATGCTTCATGACCCACATATGCAACTTAAGAATAGATTAGGTACTGGTCCTATGAATCCTGAGGTCACATTTGTTTCAATTTGATTCCCAGAGCCTTATGTAAACTTTCCCAAAATCTAGATGTAAATCTAGGATCTCTATCAGACACAATACTAGAAGGAACTCCATGCAATTTTACAATCTCACTTATGTATTCACTTTTCTAAAGAATACCTAATGTTAATGGGAATAAAATGAGCAGATTTAGTTAACCGATCTACTATAACCCATATGGAATCAAAACCTTTAGGACTCTTAGGTAAAGCGGTAACAAAATCCATGGATATACTATCCCATTTCCATTTAGGTATTTCTAGAGACTGTAACATGCCAGAAGGTTTCTGATGTTCTATCTTAGATTTCTGACAAACTAAACAAGAATACACATATTCACTTATTTCCTTTTTCATTTTTGGCCACTAGAATAAAATTTTTAAATCTTGATACATTTTAGAGGCTCATGGATGAATACTCAATTTACTTTTGTGTCCCTCTTCTAAAATTATTTTCTTAAGTTCAAGTTCATTAGGCACACAAATTCTCCCTTGTAATCTTAATCCTATTTTAAATTCACTATGCCCTCCATTGGATATATTTTCCAGTATGGTTTTTAGGAAAGGATCAGATCTTGGTTTACTTCCTATTTCCTTCAGAAACTCATTAGAAACTTGCAAAACTCCCAACTTTACGCTTACCGGCGTAGTTTCACACAGTAAACTAAGATCTCTAAATTGTTTTAACAAATCCATTTCCCTAATCATTAGTGTAGATATCATCAAAGATTTCCTACTTAAAGCATCTGCCACCACATTGGCTTTTCCAGGATGATAATGAAGTTCAAAATCATAGTCTTTCAAAAATTCCATCCATCTCCTTTGTCTCATATTTAATTCCTTTTCGCTAAACAAATATTCAAACTCTTATGATCACTAAAAACCTCAAAATGTGAGCCATACAAATAATGTCTCCAAATTTTCAATGCAAACACCACAACTGCTAATTCTAAATCATGAGTGGGGTAATTTCTTTCATGGGTTTTCAATTGCCTAGATGCATTGGCCACCACCTTTCCATCTTGCATTAAAACTCCTCCTAAACCCATTTTGGATGCATCACAATATACTACAAAAGGTTTTTCTAAATCTGGTAAGACTAACACAGGTGCTGTAGTCAACTTATTCTTGAGAGTTTGAAAGCTTTCCTCACACTGTGTATTCCATACAAAAGCTTGACCTTTCCTAGTCAATGTGGTCAAAGGTAAAGCTATTTTAGAAAAATCCTTAATAAATCTTCTGTAATACCCTGCTAATCCTAGGAAACTTCTGATTTCTGTAACCGACTTAGGTGGTTCCCATTCAAGTACAACTTTCACTTTAGAAGGATCCACTGAAATTCCGCCTTTAGATATTTCATGACCTAAGAAATTTACTTTTTCTAACCAAAAGTCACACTTAGACATCTTAGCATAAAGTTGCCGATCTTTTAAAGTTTGTAAAACAATCTTCAAATGTTTGGCATGCTCTTCTCTAGTTTTAGAGTATACTAAGATATCATCAATGAATACCACTACAAATTTGTCAAGATAAGGATGAAAAATTCTATTCATGTAATCCATAAATACAGCCGGAGCATTTGTCACACCAAAAGGCATAACTAAATACTCGTAATGACCATAACAGGTACTAAAAACAGTTTTGGGAATATCTTTAGATTTTACTCGGATCTGATGATATCCTGATCTAAGATCAATTTTGCCAAAAACACAGGCTCTCACCAATTGATCTATGAGATCATCTATCCTAGGCAAAGGATATTTATTCTTAATTGTCACTTTATTTAACTGACGATAGTCCACACACATTCTCATGGAACCATCTTTCTTTTTTACTAATAACACTGGAGCTCCCCAAGGTGATACACTTGGTCTCACAAATTGCTTACTCAACAATTCTTCTATTTGCTTTTTCACCTCAGCTAATTCTACAGGAGACATTCTATAGGATGATATAGAAATAGGTCCAGTTCCAGGAATCAAATCTATAGCAAATTCGACTTCCCTTTCAGGAGGTAGACTACTTACCTCTTGGAATATTTCAGGAAATTCTTTTACTACAGGTAAATCTTTTTCATCAGATTCAGTTTTAGATTCAGAGTGGGATATGATCATGTATACCTGAGCATCATTCTTTTTAATTGTCCTAAAGACTTTGCTAGGAGAAACAATCTGTACATCCTTATTCACTTGAGGACTTCCAAAGGTTATGGTTTTATCAAAACAATTTAACAAGACATGATTGGATGATAACCAGTCCATACCAAGTATAACATCAATTTGTTGCAAAGGTAAATAGATCAAGTTAACAGAAAATGTTTTATCATCAATTTCTACTTAGCAATTCAGGCAAATCTCAGATGTGACAACTGATTCACTAGTTGGAGTGGTTACTATTAAGTTTAGATTTAAAAGAGACACTGAAAGGTTTAGATTATGGACACATGTATATGATATGAAAGAATGAGTAGCTTCTGAGTCAAATAATACATCTAAAGGAATTTTACTTATGAAACACTTACCTTGGATCAAATATTTAGATTTAGAAGTCTCAGCCCCACTAAGAGTAAATACTCTTCCTGTAGCTTTTGGTTTTTCTGGGGGAAGGCTTTGGCTCCCTTCTTCCTTCTTTCTTTTATTCAGAGGACAATTTGTTGAATATGCCCTCTTTTGTTGCACACAAAACACAGAGGATCTGCATCTGAACATGTGGAAGCAATGTGTCCAAGTTTTCCGCATTTGAAACATCTCACAGGAAAAGATGAAGGAGCTTTATTGAGTAGGTTTCTAGGATTGGGAATATTTGGACGTTTTTATGATAAGGCTTTCCTTGGTTTGATGATTCCTCATTTTGTTTCTAATAGGTCCAATATTCTTATAATGAGATGCTTCAGGCCGAGAATCTTCATCATAAATTCTGCACATGTTTACTAGTTGAGAGAATTGACGCACACCTTGGTAATTCACAGCTTGCTTAATCTCAGGCCTCAATCCATTTAAGAACTTAACACACTTTGAACTTTCACCTTCCATACCTTGATAATGAGGAAAATACCTAACTAGCTCTTCAAATTTAACTGCATATTCTGCCAAAGTCATGTTTCCTTGTTTAAGTTCTAAAAATTCCATTTCTTTTTTATTTCTAATATCCTCAGGAAAATACTTTTCCAAAATACCTTCTTAAAGATTTCCCATGTCACAACTCGACCTTCAGCCTCTAAGCATTGGCGAGTGTTTTCCTACCAGTACTCAGCTTCTTCTACTAGAGTGTGGGTACCAAAAATAACCTTCTGCTCCTCTGGACATGCCATGACTCAAAAGATTTTCTCAATCTCTCGTATCCAATTATGGGCACCATCAGGGTTGTACCCTCCCTTGTAAGTAGGGGGATTGTTTCGCTGAAAATGGTCTAACCCTTGATACTTAGTAGCTCCCATAGCTCCTCCTCTATTTTGATTCCCCAGGGCCTGAGCTAAGGCTTGGAGAGCATTAGCTATAGCACGATCGTTTCTTCCAACCATTTTATTTTTACTAAAACATTGTGAGTTTAAATTAATGGATGAGAAAGAAATAACTAAAGCACATTTACAGACATTTTATATTAAATACATATATATATATATATATAAAGTTACAAGATTTTTATATTACTTCTACAACTACACCTTAGAAAGTTATTTCTAAATATTTTATAACTCACAACTACTCCTAACTACTACTAGGGGTTATTTTCACATATTCCACATACCATTTTCTACTCCTACTATTTATTCTTTAGAAGTTATATCCAACTTCTTCTATATGATAATATTGTTATACACTGTGTGCTAATGGCTTTTCAGTTCCATAATAGATATAATAGTCTGTTTGGTAAAAGATTCTTCTGTCATTGGTCCATGGTACAATCAAAGTCTCATGTTCCTCTTTGGTGATAGGCGGTTCATTTTGGTCAGAATTAGCTTTGTACATCTTTGTAGTGAAAAACGTTGTAGTTCTATTTTCCTCCGACGTTTCCTCTTGAAATTGATGATCAATCTTAAAGAAAGTTTTATTCACGGGATTCATTTTTCCTGAACAGTCACCATAGATTAGTACTATAAAATTCTTATTCCTATATTCCAAAAAACATTTCATAAAACACAGTTCACAAGTCATAAAAATACAGAAAACATATAACACAGAATATTTTGCAGAGAAGCACAGCAAACACATAACACACAGTCCTAAGAAACAAACATGCTCTGATACCACTATTGTAACACCTCAAATTCCCACTTTATGTTGTATTAATTTTTAATAAAAATACTTTTTCGTTTGTAAATAAAATAACAAACTAAGGTTTACTAATGACCGATTTCAAAACGTTTTGTCACTAATTAATATTTAAAGGTTCGGTGTAATATAAAATACAATACAGTCCAATATTTGTTCTATTACATATTACAAACAACTCAAATATTTCATCATAACAAAACATCTCTAATCAAACATCTTCAATACAGTCCTTCATCAAAACAGCCTGCCAATCCATCTTCACTGTTCATCTACTCACCCAAACCAAATCGGGGTCATAGTAGGTATCAACCACAGACACAAAATACAGGGTAAGTTTATGATAAACATAATTTAAGCAAATAAAACATATTCATATGCAAATGACAACATCCTTAAAGATGTATGATTCTTTTAGACTCTTATTAATTGGTACCAACAGTCAAGATAGCCCCATCCCTGTGGCACAGAACTGAAACGATCAGTCAGGGTCTCACAGTGTTGCAACAGGATTCTCACCCACACTTCATATGATCATCATGGGTGGTGTGATTTCCCCACTGCCAAGTCACCCCCCAGCTCAGACCTCTCTTGTTTGAACGCTCGAACTCAGTTCCTGCAGCTATTTGACACACCTCCTCTGTGAGGCAACTCTTATACACATGAAACATATGAAACTGATTCACTTATTTCATAACTCTTTTTATCAACTCATATTTATTTTACTTAGAAATTCAACATAAAGTATAGAACTCAAATTTATATTCATGTACAGAATCTCAGCATATTATTCATGTACAGAGATTTTTAGAAACACTCAGCAACACATGGAACTTAGAGAAATTTATAGAAACTTTTAGCAACATATGAACTTCATAGAGATTCATGGAAACACTCAACAACAATGAACATTCAAACACTTATTCAAACAAAAACAACACTTAAACTATCTTTATCATAAAGCTTCCCTATACATACCTTGTAATCACTTAGAAAGCTTGTTTTTCTCTTCCTACTTGGCTAACTTCTTCCACGTGATTTTCCTAAGAGGTGGGGTCTCTTCTACTTTGTTTTAGGCTTTGAAAAAGAGAGAATGAAAGTGAAATGAAAGCTATATGAAGAAGGTAGTTCACGTGTGGCTCTTTGTATATGGGTAGCTTGAAAACGACTTCCATTTTGGACTCCCCTTGCCTTTATATAGTGGTTGGAAATTAATAAAATATTCAAGGACATTTTTTCCCTTCCTAACTAATTATACTTATTTAGTTCCATCTTAACGTAGTTTCCCTTCATTCCATTATATTCTAACTAAATTTATCCTTGTTCTTTTAGATTCCAACCAAGTTCATTATGATTCCATTACTTTATAAAAAAATCCTCTAGGTTCATTATAAGCCATACAAGTGTCCTCCCACTTGTTTTGATCTTAAGGCTTGCCTTTCCAAGTGTCCAAGTTCATGAATCTTCCCCCTTATCCTTGCTTTTCATGTGGACTTATGCCTAGGCCAAGGAAAATTTTTATTTTGCTTTCATTTATACATATATCATGCCATTTTGTAAATGAAGAAAATTAATCTAATTTTTATTTTTACCTTATACATGGCATTTTCTAATAGGAAGTCAAGTTCAATTTGAATTCTTCTACCTAAGGATAATATTGAATAATGTAATTCTAAAGTTTTCTAGAGACTTACTTCAATTATAATATAATTTGTCCATAAATAGTCTATACAGAGTGTTATATAAACTTTACATGTAAAACTGCTCTTTATCTTAGTCTTGATTGTCCCATACTACTTCTGACCATCAAAATTACTAAACTATTTTATTGAATAAGTTTATGCATCCTACAATTAAGAGAAAATTCCATAGATCTTATCTATCATTTTTTCCATATTTTTCTGAAGTTTGAATTCTTCTAAATAATGTTTCAAAGTTATTATCTTATAAAATTCATAGAAATTCTATTCTAGTATTTTCTATCACAAAATATTTTGATAACCTGTCATCTAAGAGTATTCTGTAATTTCATCAGGTTTTCACAAAATTTCTAAGAGTGTCTCAGACAATTTTATTATCAAGGGTATTATGGTAATTTTAAAATATCCAAGGGTATTTATGTAATATTCACCCTAAGGACATTTCTGTAATTTCTGTTTAATAGTAAGGGTAATATGGTCATTTCTCTTCAAACATTTTTGTAATATCTTTAGTCAATATTTTACCCAATTAATTTAAATATAGACTAATTAAATTTCACATAACCTAACATTCATGTCAACAATTGCATAAGAGTAATTCATACAACATCTGTTTTACAGTTATTAAAATATCAGGGTGTTACAATATAGGCTCTTCTAGCTTTTTCATCCTTCTTCACTTTGTTGTCTCCTTGTTGTTTCTTCAAGTAGATTGAGCATTCAGTCTTAATGTGGCAAGATTTCCCACATTCAAAGTATGTAAAGTTGTTGTCAATCTTCTTGTTGCTGTTGTTATTGTTCTTGGTGTTCCTTGAGAATTTCTTGCCCTTATTCCTCTTCAAGAATTCTCTAAACTTCTTCACTATCAAGTTTATCTTCTCTTCATCTTCCTCATCACTTGATTTTTCTTCTTTTTCAGCTCTTGTTGATGAAGCTCTTAGTGAAATTCCTTTTCCTTTCTTTTCTGCATCTTCAACACACATTAAGTGAGACATTTCTAATTCATATTCAAGTAACTTACCAAAAAGAGCAGCCATGGACATTTTGGAGAGATTCTTGGATTCCTTGATAGTTGCCAAGATCTAGTGAGGCATTTCAAGATTTTGATGTTTAATTCCTCAACATCAAAAGTCTTTCCAAGTCCCAAAAGATGATTGACAATGTGTGTGAATCTTGTTTGGAGCTGGGAAATGCTTTCATTTGTCTTCATCTTGAACATCTCATACTCATGAATCAATGAATGCTTCCTTGATCTTCTTACTTCTTCAGTTCCTTCATAAGTGATTTCTAGCATCTCCCACATTTCCTTAGCACTTGTGCAACTAACTGTTTTGAAAAATTCATCAGAGGAAAGTGCAGAGATTATCATGTTTTTGGCCTTGAAATCATATTGAACAACCCTTTTCTCAACATCAGTCATTTCATCCCATTCTTTGGGAATCATGTCATTTCCAACAGTTTTGATGGGCACCACAGGACCTTTTTCAATTGCATTCCAAGCACCTGGATCATTAGATTGAATAAAGATCTTCATCCTATTTTTCCAAAAACTGAAATTCTCCCCTTCAAACAAAGGAGGTCTATTTAAAGAAGCACCTTCCTTGAAGGTTATTTGTGAGGTATTCATTTTGAAAATAGTGATCTTGAGTAACTTTCAAGAACTAGCTCTTGATGCCAATTGTAAATAATATGAATATCTCACACTTAACCAAGAGGGGGGGTGAATTGGTTAAGCCTTGGTATTTTAAAAAATTCTTTAATCAAAATTAGAGTTCCTAGGATCTTTATAACTTTTCAAAAGCCAATAACTTTATTCAATCAAGTATTTCAGCCCCAAGGAATTCAATGAATCAAAACTGATATAATTGATCAAGCAATTTAACCAAGAACACAATGAATATAAGAGTTAAGGAATAGAGAAACAAGACAATCAGATTTATACTGGTTCACTTCAACACTAGAAGCTACATCCGGTTTTCTTCCAACCAACACTAGGTTAGAGTTCTACTATTATAATTTTCTGTTCTTACAAGCAATTACAAAGTCTTCCTTTATCAACCCTAGATAAAGTATAGAAATCTAAAACCCTGTTAGATTCTAAGAGACAAGAACCTGAGAACACTACTCAGTTCTTTCGCCTAGAGAACCCCTTCTCTATTTACAAGCAAGAACCCAAATACAATAGCCAATTAACAAAGAAAATAGAAAACAAAAATTACAACCAAATTAAGGAGAGAGACAACCTGATGATCCAATGATGCAATGCAACATGAAGTTACCAACTTAGGCTAATTGATTACAAATCAAAAAGCACATCTTTCCTTAATCTTGAACAGGATTCAAACTCCAAGCATGACTCAAACACTCATGATTAAGACATAATGGAGCAAGAAAGACTTTATCTCTTGGAAAACACTTAAGAATGCTCACAAGACTGTTTAAGCTCAGAAAATACGAATGAGTAATGTTTCACACAGTTCAAAAAGCAGCTGAGTCAAGGTTCTATTTATAACAGCTTTTTGTAACTGCCTATAATCGATTAAACGCACCTAATAATCGATTAAAATGCTCATGTAATCGATTAAATAAACCTTGTAATCAATTAAAGTGTTTAACAAAGTTTTTAGGCATGAGCAACGAGCAAAATAATTGATTATTCCGTCTTTGTAATCGATTAAGACAGGAACTTGCAAAATATAAAATGCACTGTGTAATCGATTACTATCTTTGGTAATCGATTAAGGCAGGAGCTTGTGGCATTCCAAAATACATTGTGTATTCGATTACGAAATGTGGTAATCGATTATCTAATGCAAACTTACAAAATACAGACACAAGGTGTAATTGATTACTAGAAATGGTAATCGATTAAAGCAGGAAGATGGCTTTTTCAATTTAAGCCTGTGTAATCGATTACTGCCTATTGGTAATCGATTCTTTTAGAAAGTCTTAAAACCATGAGTAGTAATATAAAGCTTTGTACTAGATTACTATTTATTGGTAATCGATTAAAGTGTTTCAACAAAGTTGTGTATGTGAAAACAAAGGTTAAATAATCAATTATTCTGATAGGTTATCGATTACTTTGTTCTTGAAGGTTTTTCCAGAATGAACTAAGAACAATTTAATCGATTATATCTTTAATGTAATCGATTACAACAGTATAAAAAAAATTTCCAAAAACCTTTCAGTCAAAAAAGAAACCTTAGTAAAGTATAAAAAGATTTGTTTGATTTTTATAAAAATCACTTCGTTAAATCAATGAATGAATGATTAAATATGTGAATGCATGGATCAATCAGATGGCTTTCCTTTTACATAAAATTTCAAGTCTTCAAGCATGTTTGAAGCTCAAAACAAATCTTGGCAAAGGCTTCCAATCTTCATGAACCTTCACTTGGAATCAACAGAAGACACCTCAAGGCTGGGTGATGGCTGGCCAACCATAAGTACCTCCTCCTCCACCTGCTGATGCTGACCTTCAAGTGGAAGAATCTGAAGATGAAGAAAGGGATCAAAGTCAGCCTTTATACTCACAGTTTGAATCTCTGATGCTGCAGAAGATGGATGGGCTTCTTCAAATGCATCATGATTTTAGGGCTGAGAGACTAATGTCTCTTTGAATGAAATAAAGGATAGGCTAGACATTATAGAGGCTACTCTTAAGACTGATGATTCTACCTCTTTTTAAATGGCCTTTGTTTCTTTAAGTTTATGTGCTCTGTTTTTTCTATGAATGTAATGTTTAAATTTCACTCTGTAATGGCTTCCTAATACATCTATAAAACTTCCATTCTGCTTCTATTTCAATTATCTGTTGTGCTCTTTATGTTTTTGACTTAAACAAGCCAAATAGGGGGAGAAATGATTGAGTTTTGATATACTCTGCTTTATACTCTATTCATCCCTATTTTTTTGTTCAAAATTTGGCCCAAAATCTGACTTGAATGGATTATGGAATTTAGGAGGAGCTAACTGTCTAAAATGAATCAATTATACCTAGAATACTTGTAAATGATGTTTAAAAGGAATCAGATGCTTTAATACTTGTTCTTTGGAAAGAAAGTGTAAATTTTCAGGTCCAAAATATTCAAAGTCTTCCATGGTTAATTACTTTTAAAAAGCTTCAAGTTCAACAATTGGTCAATCAAGAATTTGACATGTTTAAAGCCAAAAAGGGGGAGATTATTGGATACAGGGGGAGCCTTATGAAGATTGGAAGTCTTTGATACAAGTTGAGTTTTGTTCTTTCAACATGCTTGAAGACTTGGAATTTTATGTAAAAGGAAAGCTATCTGATTGATCCATGCATTCATGCATTCACTTATTCATTCATTGATTCAACTAAGTGTTTTTCATGAAAATCAAACAAAGCTTTTAACATTTAACTAAGGTTTTAAATTTGATTCAAAGGTTTTTGGAAAAAATTGTTTTTATACTGATGTAATCGATTACATTAAAGGTATAATCGATTATTTTGTTCTTTGTTCATTCTGGAAAAGCTTCCAAGAACAATGTAATCGATTACCTATCGGAATAATTGATTATTTGACTTTTGCTTTCATATAAACTGCTTTGTTGAACACTTTAATCGATTACCAATAGGTAGTAATCTATTACAAAGCTTTATATTGCTATACATTGCTTGAAGATTAAAGCAATGTGAAAACCTGGAAATGTTTTGACTTTCAACATGCTTGAAGGCTTGAAGATGAAGATATTGATTAAATGTAAAAGGAAAGAAAGTTTTCTGTTGATCCAAGTTCTTGCATGCATACCATTTATATTCATTCATGCATTACATCTCAAAAGGCTTTAAGTAATTGCTTTGGAACTTAAAAAAAGGCTAAGTGTTTTGGAAAAATAGTCTTAAGTTGGTTTAATCGATTACTACACTAAAAGAATCGATTGTGTTGTTCTTCAGCTTTCTGGAAAAATATCAAGAACAGTTTAATTGATTACATCATCGGATTAATCGATTATTTCAAACTTAGTATACATGTGATTTGGCTGAGTGACTAGTTTAATCGATTACCATTGAACTGTAATCGATTACTTGCCTGTTTTGAAAGAGTGGACACTCTGCCTTAATCGATTACCACTTATTGTAATCGATTATTTAGTTCATTTCATGTTTTGCACATTGTCTGCATTAATCGATTACCACATATTGTAATCGATTACATTTAACAAACATGATTTTTTGCAAAGCCTGTCTTAATCGATTACCAAATATTTTAATCGATTACTCTGTACAAAACTGATTTTCATATCTTCTGGAATAATCGATTACACATTGGGATAATCGATTAAATGACTCGTTGCTGTAACCCAGAACTTATTATGAACACTTTAATCGATTACGGGAGCGTATGTAATCGATTACACATGCTAAACAATTGATTACAGGAGCGTTTTTAATCGATTATTTCTATTACCGTTTCTTTTATATAAATAGAACCCGCCTTTGACGAAAAAGCAACTTGAATTTTTGAGAATTCTAAAGGTCTTTGATAGACATCCTAAAGCTTTCTAAACACTCACAAAGGGTTTCTTTCGGGTTCTAAAGGTCTTGCTTCCATTGATACTCATGTGGGTCACTAGGATTTAGTGAAGCAAGGCAATTCATTTCAAAGTTTAAGGAAAGGCTTGTTCTGCATATTATTTCTACATTCAACCTGGTATTTTCATCATTATGCATATCATTCTTGGATCATCAGGTGAATTCTTTCCTTACTCTTTGATGGTGTAAAATTCTGATTAAATCTTTGTTTTTAAAGTTCCATTGTAATTGGGTTTTTCTTGCAAGGATATGTTTCTCTAAAAGACAGCTGAGTACTGTTCTCAGTTTGGGTTTGGCTTCTAAGGGTCTAATAGGGTTTTAGACTTCTGAACTTTATCTAGGTTGATAAAGAGAAGCTTGTAATTGCTTGTAAGGATATTATTTGTTATAGTGGAACTCTACTCTAGTGTTGAGTAGAAGAAACTGGATGTAGCCTCATAGTGTTTGAGGTGAACCAGTATAAATCTTGTGTGTTCTTATATTTTCTGCATAATTGATTTCTTTCTTTGTGAATTCAGTTGTTACATATAGTTTCTTAAGGCATTACAAGTCTTAGATTGATTTTGAATAAAGATTCTTGATTGGTTTTATGATAAAGATCCAATGGGCAAAGAAACGCTGATTTTGATTCTTCAGATAATTTTTAAATTACCAAGGCTAACCAATTCACCCCCCTCTTAGTTAAGTGTGAAGTGTTCCCATATTTTACAATTGGCATCAAGAGCTAGGTCTTGTAAGATATTCAAGATCATTTTTTCTCAAAATGAATACTTCACAAATGACCTTCAAGGAGGTGCATCTCTAAACAAACCTCCTTTGTTTGAGGGGGAGAATTTCAGCTTTTGGAAAAATAGAATGAAAATCTTTATTCAATCTAATGATCCAAGAGCATGGAATGTCATAGAAAAGGGTCCTAGGGTGCCCATCAAGTTAGTAGATAATAACATGATTCCCAAAGATTAGAATGAGATGAATGATGATGAGAAAAGAATTGTTCAGTATGATTTTAAAGCAAAGAACATGATAACCTCTGCTCTATCTTCTGATGAATTTTTCAGAACCGTTAGATGCACAAGTGCTAAGGAAATATGGGAGATGCTTGAAATCACCCATGAAGGGACTGAGGAAGTAAGAAGATCAAGGAAGCATTCCTTGATACATGAATATGAAATGTTTAAGATGAATCAGAATGAGAGTATTTCCCAGCTTCAAACAAGGTTCACACACATAGTGAATCAACTCTTGGGACTTGGCAAAACATTTGATGCTGAAGAACTTAACATCAAGATTTTGAAATGCCTCACTAGAGCTTGGCAACCCAAAGTAACAGCTGTGATGACCCTCAGTGTGGCACGGTTGGCACCAGATCTAGCGCGATTAGCGCCAGGATTGTTCAGCAGAAAACCCTGTGAGGGGTGTGGCGCGGGTAGCGCCAAACCCATTGGAACTTGATGCCCAGAGCGCCAGAGCCATGCGAGGAACGCCATGGTCTCTGGAATGTGGCGCCAAGGGCGCCAGGCTGGCGCTGGGAGCGCCAGATCCTCTGGAAAGGGACGCCTGAGGCGTCGATGTGGCGCGAGGGGAGCCAGAGGATTCCCAGCCCGCGCTGTTAATGCCATTGTTGGCGTGGGTGGCGCGGGAAATGGCCTGGAAAACCAATATTCTCTGGTTTTCCACGCAATCAGCTCCATGTGTGGCGCAGACAGCGCTATAAGGTGAGGGGAGGATGGCGCTGATGGCGCCAGTGTGGCGCAGATGGCGCCAAAGGTTCTGGAAGTTAGGGCTGGGGGCGTGGAGTGGCGCTGTTGGCGCCACAAACACCGCCATTGTGGCGCGGATAGCGCCAGAGGGCCGCGATCAGAGCCAGACCTCTGGCAGGCCCAGTATAAAAGCCCAAAACGCGAAATTGAAGAGGAAAAACAGTTCTTCTTCCTCTCCACGCCAAAACCTCCATTGTTGGAGTGCCCAAGCTTCCTAAGATTTTATTTCTTGACCCAAACACCTCCCAATAACCATTAAACTTGTGAGAAACACCTTGAGAGCTTTAATCCTTCATCCTTTCTTTTGAAAACCCCTTGGGAGTGAGAATCCATTTCTCCAGAGGAAAGCTCAGAAACTTGAGTTTGGCAAAAACCCAAGGCGTTATACGTACACCAGAGCTTGAGGAAGCTGTCCTTCAGCCTTTTTGGTCGCCACTGAGGTAAGAAACTCGAGTTTCTCCGGCTAATTTGTGAATTGGGGTTTCCATGAATAGTGATCCATTTGAGCTGGGGCTTGAATTAGCCCAGGTCCTATAGAGAAACTAGTTTAAAGCAATGTAGTGATGAAGGATTAGCTTTCAGTTTTTGATTTGGGGAATTTTGAATCTTAGCCCTGTGGTTTGCTTGTGTGGCTTTTGTGATGAGCCACTTGTTGGGTTTATGACCTGCTAGAGCCTTGATTATGTTTGTTCTAAGCCTGTGAGGCTAGTTGGACGGTGCCTTTGATGAGGGTTAGACCGTTCCAAAGATATATGGAATTATAGGCTGATGAGAGTTTGAACTCATGTATATGATGTGTATTGAGTCTGAGGTGACTCAATTGCTCTGTAGTCAGCCATGATGGACCTTGAAAGGTCAGAAGCCTGATGTGGGCTGAGCTTGATAAACCCTAAGTTAGAGGAATTCTGTTTTCCCTGTGATTGGATGCTTGTTGTATTTGGTTTTGATATGAGCCTATATGCCTTGATTAGGGCTTGACACCGAGGGTGTCGGTGGTGGGTGCCACAGAGCAGGGAATGAACTACAGAGCGAGGCTTTGCCAGGTAAGTTCTTGGTCCCTGGGGATGATTTCTCGCTTATTTGTGCCCCACCACACTCCGGGAGGAGTGATGGTTGCATTCATGATGCATGCATTGTGGTTGTTGCATCCTTATAATGATATGCATGTGCATCTATGCTTGAAAAATGTATGATGCCTGTGATTAGATCTTCTGGCCAGTAAGATAGATATGGACCTCCCTAGGAGATGGTTTCCTCCTAGTTTGGTTTGCTCATGGGTGATGATGATCCCAGGGTGATGATGATCCCTTAAGACCAAGAGATAGGTGTGTCCCGTCGGGGTTGAAGCCTATTCTAAGAGGTACCATATACGTGCATCCATGCGTAAGGGGTAGCTCCCGATGGGATGGCACGGGTGTGAGTTCCGGTCTCACACTGAGGTTAGGCGTTGATGATGATACACCGTATATAGAGCAAGATGACTTGCTCATATTGTTATGAGGGTCGGGAGGCCTGGTCGGGTGGCCAATTGTTGTGATTGCCTGATGTTTGTATCATGGAGAGTGGGCCAGGGTGGAGGAGATTCCTCCATGGACCCTGAGCTTACTTAGATGTGTATCTCACCCCGTATGGGTTTATATTTCTTACAGGTGAATCTTCTGGCAGAGGAGAGCAATCTCAGGGTAGGAGGGCCTAGTAGAGATGTGTGCTAAGCAAGATGGCAGAGAGAGAGAGAGCTTGAAGGATCCGTTTTGTTTCGATTTTGTTTTGTACCCCTGGGAAGGGAAGGTGTGTGTGTACACACGTGACATGTATAGTTTTGTATACCCTTGTGTGAGGGCAACTATTCTTTTGTATCACCACGGTGTGGTGCTGATACTGATGTATATATATGTGCAAAACAGTTAATGATATGAACTTTACTCCTGAGTATATGGTGATGCATATGTTTATCTGCCTATATTATTGTATGGGAAACTGGATCATCAGGGGTGCTTATTATTCTGATGTGTATTATTTGTGATTTGTTCCATTCCATACATAATGAAATCAAGAAAAGCGATTCTGTGCTTCCGCTAAGTTTTTTTTTAACTAATGTTTTAAGCGCTAATATGATATTATTAATGATAATACACCGGAGGCCTACGGGGCGTTACATTTAATGGTATCAGAGCGGTTTCTTGATAAGAACATTATGTATGGAACTTGATTGGTGTTTTTATTGTTGTTGTTTGACATGAGCATTGCATGTGGGTACATTAACTGTGGGCCTGATCAACTCACTGTCTGATGTACATGTGTAGTGCCATAGTGAGATCTAGACGCACCAGTAGGCTTACACATGCTTTTCAAGAAATGTATGATGAAGCCCATAAATTTGCAAAATCCAACAATAGGCTTAGAGGAAATCTAAGATGGCATATTGAGAAAATTACTGAGTTACAAAATGAGATTTGCAACTTAAAAGAAGAAAATGAAAAACTTGTTTCAAGTTACAAATTGAATGGATGTGTGTGTGGCTCTTCCTCTAGCGGTGTTGACAAGTACAATTTGCTTCAAAAGGATTTTGATGAGTATAAAAAGAGCCAAGGTGAAAAACATATGTTGCTTATGGCTGAAAACAGTGATTTGATTGATCTCTTGAGAAAGTTTTACATGGGAAAATGCAACTTGGCTGAAATGCTGAGTGTGCAAAGATATGCTGGTGATACTTCTGGATTGGGGTACAAATATGGTTCAAAATCTAAGGGTAAAACAGTTTTTGTACCTCCAAAACAGAAGAATCAAAAGTGGAAAAGAAACTCAAGAGTTAATCAAAATTCTGGATTTAGGAAAAACTTCAAATCTGTCACTTGCAACT
>PYAF01001162.1:252481-263570 GCA_007407185.1 Glycine tomentella | reverse complement strand
ATTTTATTTTGAGGTTTGATGAGAATGGTGTTTGTTTGTCGCAGATGCGAGCAAGGTTGTCTGGTGGGCATTTCAGGATGATTAATGAAAAGCTCTACACTTGCACGTATGCTGTGTTGTGTTTTTTTTCTTTCATTTTTTTTAGTTTGCTTCCTGCGCTTTGAATGCTTTTAGACCCTTAAATTTAGATCATTTTATGCTTTTTAATCGTTATTGCTTCAACGCTTTGGGTTTTGTTACTTTATATATATATATATATATATATATATATATATATATATATATATATATATTTGTGTTTTTGTATCATTTTGATTGTTGAGACTTGACTAAAGTTAAGGGTTCTTTTCAGTGGGGAGGAGGCGCTAGATTATTTCAAGGAAGAACCTTCGCTATTTGATGTGGTAAGGGCTGCTTTGATTGACATTCTTTAAAGATAAATTATTGTCATTGTTTCTGTGCCGTTGAACCAAGACTGGCTGCTCCTTTGTTAAGGCAAAATGTTCAAACATATCACCTTGACAATTACTTTTAGACTTGCATACACTAATTTATTTTTTTTCCTTCTTACTTTATTACTTTTACTTTATTACTTTCATGTTGCATCTATGGCCCTATTTCAAAATGGATAATACACTTGAATCAATAGAAGAACATTAAACTGAAAGTTTATAACAATTGTTGACTCCTGAAATTTTAATGACCCGCATTTGCGGTTTAAAGTAATAATAAAATGGGTGAATAACACTCACTTTCCTTGAGGGTTATTGAAACTTTGGCTGGTGACGCTACATTGACCTACCTCAATCCATTTGTTTTAGTAGGAACGGTATAGGGTGTTATGCTGTAAATAAATTACAAGAAGTGTGTGTAGGGTCAAAAAAAGGGAGGGGTATTGGGCTTGGAATTAACAAAAAAAAGTTGGATTTAAAATTCACACCAAAACATTTTTTTAGGCCATATTTGTTTGTCTTGATAGACTAGTGACTGAACTCGATATCCTCTTCTATATTAGTCTAATCCTTTAAGCTTGTTTCAGTTCTTCTGGCATATTAGTGCATTCACCAACTTAACATTGAGATGTAATGGTTTGAATATCTCATTTTTATTGGCTTGTCTCAATTTGTCTTTCATTTATCTGTCTAGTATCATACAGGATACAAAACACAAATGTCAAATTGGCCAGAACAGCCAGTTAATGTAATTATTAAGTGGCTGAAAAAACAGAGCCTTTCTTTTGTTGTTGCTGATTTTGGTTGTGGTGAGAAGTTACTCTGATCTTATTGTTAATTATAACTTTTACCTGAAAGCCAAGTTCTTTTTGCTCATTGCTAATGCCTTTGTGTTTCCATTTTAGGGGAAGCACTCATTGCTAAAAGTGTGAAGAATGAAGTCTTCTCTTTAGATCTTGTCTCCAATGATCCAAATGTAATTGCTTGCAACATGGCAAATGTATGTTTTCTTATTGTAAGGCTAATAGTAGTGCACATTGAAGTAGACTTTCATAGCAATTGGACAGTAGTAATCTTATTTGTCATCCTTTCCTTTATAAATCACAATTTATGTAGAAAGTCAGTTTATGCCTTCTGTTGCTGTTTATTTCACATGAGTGTATAGTGTGTAGTTTCATTTATTTGGAAAATAAAAACTTTATCTGCTCATTATATTTATGTAATATAAAGATTATGATATGCTGTTATTACATATAACATGTTACAAAACTAATGCAACTGGTCATGCTTGAGATTTGTATCTTTTATTCCTCCTAGTCAAATAATAGGCTGACATGTATTTCTTGTGAGTGGGATTGCATTTACAGTTTTACATAGGGGTGTAAATGAGCTGAGCCATTTGTGAAAATTCTGGCTTGGCTCTTCAAATTTTGATCAAACTAATTTGTTTAAGATAGTAAACAAACTCAAGTTTCATATTGACTCAGTTATTTAATTGAGCCAGGCCCAAGTTGACTTCTTTATTATACACTAAACGGCAAGAACAATGTTGTTTCCTGCTATCCTAATTATATAATTTTGGCTACTTTCAAGCATGAAATTTTTTCGTAAATTGCTGATAGATATTGGTTCAACATATAACAGAAAGTTGGAAAATTTTGTTGAATATCTGGGCTCAAGGAGAGCAAGAATGATATACAATGGTGTCTTCCCTTAAGTAGTACTCAAGAGCTTGGTCTCTCCCACAATCCCACCCAAAACTAATTGCCTTCCCTTAAATTCTGTGCTTCTGTTTTTGGCAGGTTAACATGTTAACTGCTATCAGTTTTCCTTTAAGGTCTGCTCTCTAAAAATGCCTAACTAACGGGCTGGCTCACTTGATGCCTATCTAGCAGTTGCCTTGTGTCAAATTCCATGTACATGAATTCTAAAATATGTGAAGTGCATCCCCTGAGGAAGAACAGTCTTAAAGCTTTTTATTTTAACATTTAATGGTTATATTACTTACAAGTGTACATACTCCTGCTGTGAATTATTGGCAGACTCCCCTTGACTCTTCATCTGTTGATGTCGCCGTCTTCTGTCTTTCATTGATGGGAACCAACTACCAAAGTTACCTCGAAGAATCATACAGAGTGCTCAAGCCAGGGTTTGTTTTCTTTCTTATGGATTTTAGCTTTTCAGGCTGGACATTACTTCCCTACTCAGGATTTGACTTAGTATACTTTTTGAACAGTGGCTGGCTTTTGATAGCAGAAGTAAAGAGCAGGTTTGATCCAAATACCGGAGGAGCAGACCCTGAAAAGTTCTCAAATGCTATTTCCGAGCTGGGTTTCAACTCTGTAAAACAGGTGTGGATTTGTTCATTTCGTTACCACAACAAATAAACATGGAATTAGGTTATGCTAACTGATATCTATTCCGTGCAGGACTTCTCAAATAAAATATTTATTTTGTTTTTCTTCACAAAAAAGGTATACCGCTTATTGCAGTGAATAATGTGATTTCATTTAGCTTTTGTTATTTAATATTAGCAGCGTATGGTCGTCATTAATGATTCAGCTTACTCTTTTGCGTAGGAAAAGCAAATTTCTAAGCGGAAGGAAATTGAATGGCCAATGCTTAAACCTTGTATGTACAAGCGTAGATGAGATTATAATAAAATTTTCCTTTTTTGGTGTATTCAATGTCATCTAGATGAGAGTCAAACCTTTCTTTTTCTTTTTCTTTTACATGAGCATGGTTAGTAAATCATGAAAGTTATTGTAGTAATTGGTTTTTCGGCCTCATTCTTATTCTTTGATTTTAAGTGCGTATGGGGAGTTTGCTTGGTTTTACAAATTTTCTACGACCATTTATTGAATATCAGATAGGGTGACTTCACTTAAATATGTTTTTTTTTCCTTTGGATTATGGACAGATGTAAGTCTTTTCGTCTTGAATATATCACAATTTTTAGTCTTTATAAAAATTTTATTTTTTATTCTTACATTTGATGTGATGAAATAATGTTTTATTTTCTCGTGTCTATAAGTTTTTAGTGAGGGATTAAAACTACGTTTTCTTAAATACAAAGATTAAAAATGAATAGATTTTTATAGGTAATAAAAAATTGTAATATAATGTAAAAAAATGATTAATACTTGATGTTTTCATTCTATAAGGAAAAGTAATGAGCCTAGGCGTGTTTGGATAAGGGATTTTAAGTAGCAAACACAGCGACTTGGTTGCTTATTGCAGCTATGTTACGGATTCTGAGGATTGTGGACGATCCTTAGGGTACAAAAGGGATGAAATAATGCCATTGTATATTGGGGGTTTGCTTTTGGTACCTTTTTTTCACCTCTAATTTTTTTAACTTTTATTTTGATAGTAGTTTTGAAGATGAATTTGATTATATTGTTCTGGAAAAAAATTGATTTCTAGATTTTAAATTTTGGAACTATGTGAAAAAAATTAACTTAGAATTTAATTTTCAAAAGTCATTTTTTTCTTTCTAGTTAGGGAATTTATCTTAAAGTCCTTGTGTGATCAACATGGTGATATGGCGAATATTCTAGGGCCCAACTTCATACACCTTATGCTTTTCTACTACACCATTAATGGAATAGTACATTTCCACTTATACCCCTTGTGCATTAGGCTAATTAATTTAAAAATAATAGTGAAAATGCACCTTCTTCTGCACTTCCTACACCGCGCATTCTTCTGCTCGTTCTTGTGAACTCCCGCATGTCGCTTTCATTCTATGGCATGGGTGGTGGTTGTGTTCTCCGTTTGGTGGCGGCATTGGTGAGGTGAGTCGTTTCGCCATTTGGTTTGTAGAGGACGATGTAGGTGCTAGGAAACGAATTCGAGAATCCGTAAGACCCATACAGATTGGTGAATCCATATGAATCATACGGATTGGTGAATCCATAAGACACCTATACAGATTGGTGAATCCATATGAGTCATACGGATTGGTGAATCCGTATGACTCATACGGATTGTGTAATCCGTATGAGTGTTTTTTTTATTTTTTATATACTTTTAAAATAGTTAAATAAAAATTAATTAGGTAATATGTAGGAAAAAAAAATATAGGAATGTGAAAATATCAATTTTTAAGTCCATAAATCAACTCAGGAATGTCTATTTACATGAATCGTTGGACAATTTGGATTAAGAATTTTGCATGGCTTTTAAAATAAATTTGTATAGTATGATTTGTTGTATTACATGAATCGAATACCCATTATAGATTGGTTAGAATTCTATTTCTAAGGTTAGTATATATGTGAATCAAAGATGTTGAATTTGCTTATAACAAGGAAGTTGTGTATGATTTGAAACGGTTAAGTGTTGTTGGTGTGATTTGGTTTGAAGTGATAGAGGTAACATGAAAACAAATGTGCAGATTATGGCTAAGACTAGAGGAATGCGTCGGGCTCTCGGAAGAGTTGTGGACCAAGCATTGGGTAGAAATGTCAGAGGTAACAAAGATGAAGCCCCTGAGCGGCGTAGGTCGACGGCATCCATTCGTCGACAAAGGGCTGGTGTTGATGTTCCTGATCCTTTTGTTGAGGAACAACCCCTGGAGACTGATGTACCTACGAGGGAGGATATAGGTACTGAGCATGAATGTTTTCCAGGAGGGCCAAAAGATTGCTTGGTGTTGACTGAGTACGCCGATCATGTGGCTCTTAGAGTCTGGGCAGGATAGGTATTTATATGATCAATTACATAGTACATGGGTATTATTATTGCTTCTCAGTCATTGTAAATCATGTGTTGATGTATTTATTGCAGGAATGTGCAGAGTTAAAGTTGGCTTCCATGGACGTAAGGTTGTTAAATTCGGGAAGCCTGCAATTGAGATTGAAGGCTTAGTGGCTGCTACAGGCCTAAGTCCGTTGATACATTGCTCAGTAGAGACTGGAGACAAGGGATTGTTGTCTGCATTTGTAGAGAGATGGCACGCTGAAACATACAGTTTTCATCTGCCTGTGGGGGAAATGACCCTCACATTGGATGACGTGGCATCACTCTTGCATATCCCTGTCATGGGAGCATTCCACTCCCATGATCAGATTGACGTCGGCGAGGCTATTACGTTGTTGGTGGAGCTGCTGGATGTCACCCTCGATGAAGCTGAAGCTGAAATGACACAATGCAATGGGGCATATATTCGACTGTCATGGCTGCGAGAGTTGTATTATGTGAAGTGTCAGTCTAGGGAGTGGATATTAGCAGCCAAGGCTTATTTATTGCATCCTGTTGGTTGCACTTTGTTTGCTAACAAGAGTGCCACACATATAGGTGTCGTATTCTTAGTAGTTTTCCGCGACATGGACCAATCTGCAGGATTTTCTTGGGGTGTGACTGCTCTAGTGCACATGTATGATAATTTGAATTACGCATGTAAGCACCACGGGAAACATTTGGGTGGATACGTTACTTTATTATAGGTAATCGTGTGTGTGTTTTGTTTTGAAGTATTGCTGACTTTAATCGTTTTCAATTTGTAGTGCTGGATATATGAGCATTTCCCATTGTAGGCAATGTGGTTGCAGACGATGACTATCAAGAGAGGCAACCACGTGCCTGCCACTGGAAGAGTGTCAAGGCATTACTAGTGACTACATATTGTGGTTGTATAGATAGGTTGAGAGTTCATGATATCTGTTGGACACCGTATGGGGAGCATTGTGCCCACGGATTGAGTTGATTAGTTTATTTTCTGATTTCATTAGATGAGGTCCTAACATTGTCAAATATTTGCCAGAGAGGGTAGTTAGGCAGTTTGGTTATGTTCAACCAATTCCAGAGCTACCTGTGTTTGAAGTCCCCTCCACTGAAGATGTTGATGACAGATGGGCCCACTTCTCAAAATACTTTGTAGCAACCGGTGACTTGGTACAGTATCCAAGTCAACGTGTTGCTGGATATATGGAGTTATTGTATCGTATTTCCTACCCATTCATGACTCCGACACAGTTTGCGCAACCCCGTACACATATTCCTCCTAGGCCCATGACTGTTCCAGTTCCTCCCCCTGTGCATGACCATGGTACAGAACCTGCATCACTTTTAGCACCAGATATTCATCTGCAAGAGCAGTTGCCAGCATATGTTGTGGTAATTAAATAACAATTTGATTATTTATGTGTTATTAAATATTGTACATTGAGTAATGCATTGTTTATTTTATGGTAATTTCAGTCTATTTGCCAATGGCTGGCTGAGGGCTTGCAAGCCTTCATCGATAATGGGATCGTTACAGAGGGCACCGAAGCATACTCTAGGATGCAACAACTGTTGATTCTAGCCCGTGGTGTCAGGGACTACGTCATTGTCTATACTCGAGGAAGACGGGCAAGAGATACACAACAGAGGCGACTTTGAGTAGCCCATAAGGGGATTAATGTAGTAAAAATCGCATTATTGATTTATGTTTTTTCATGTTGGACAAAGTTACCTGCGTATTTAAAATTATATATTGCTGCATTTATGAAATTAAACAATTTATGCATTGTTCAAATATTTCTACACATCTCGTAAGTCAACATGTTGAGTGCGCAACTTCATACATTTAGTATACATTTGCATTCGACCAATGTAATGATTGGGCCAATCTTGAGCTTCGTTGGTACAGTGAGTAGACCACAAGAACACGGTCGATGACAAAGGACAATTGTCTGTTACAAAAACTTGTTTCATACACAAAATCACACAAATCATGACTTTGACAGATTTACCTAATTTCATAAAATAAAACAATTAATGTCATATCTGAACAAAATGGTTACCGAAGACATGACTGATGCACAGAATGCGATGAACTTGGGGATGTCTAGGAGGTTGACTCTTTAGAGGGAAGAGCATCATACTTTGCTGGAGTGAAAGAGAGACTACAATCACGTTATACCTTGATGCAATTACATGACCCATATCGGTAATATCCATTCACTTATCCGTCGTTACCTGTAAGTAAACAGTTAATGAAATATGTTGCATGCCATTTGGTTTCAAAGTTACTTTAAATGAACACTGAATACAACCATGTTTTACCTTCGACAATCCATCAACTAGTAGGGACCGCTTTAAGGTTTCAAACCTTTGTTTCCCACCAAACAAGGCTATGTATTCATCACTTCATTGTGCAAGTTCTTTGAGCAAATGATTGCGTACGACTGACCAAGACTCTTCACCATAACCTAACAAGGCAGCAATTACACGATATCCACAATTACCATAAGCTTTTACATCAGTGATGTTCAAAATAAATTTCTGCATAAATGGATGAAATTGATCAAGCATAGGAACCATCCAGTTCTTCATTACGCCGTCATGTGACGAACTGGACTGTTTTGGAGTGGAACAACTATTTTGCACAGAATGTAAGTCGTCCACATACTCAAAGTAAGACGGGTCCCTTCTCGTAGACCTTTCGTGCTTTGTGATGTTCTTCTTTTGAGCACCTTTAGTTTTTACCATATCAGGGGGCACATGGAATTTAAATCAGGGTATGCAATTTCTTTAAGCTTAGTCTTTAGTGTCATTTTTCCACACAAATCAAACTTTTCAAAACGGTTGGATATGACTTTCATCTCTATAGTTATGGTGACTTCGGATTCATGCATACCTTCGTCTGAAAAGTTTAATCTTTGCCAAAAATATGAACGGTGTTAATTGGAATGCTCCCAACTACATACTTAGCTAGCTCACATGCACAAGGAAAATCATGCGTTGTTCTCATTACACATCCACAATGAGCAGGGTTTTTTCCTGCTTAATGGACTCGTTTATACTCAACAACAATTTGGTTTAACGCGTACCTGGACACCATGCCAATAAGTCTCGTGTATAACGTAACTTTAAAAACATGCCCTACCACATGTGTGCTTTTCTTCAAAGATGTCTTGATGTCAGTATGTTGCAAGGTGATCATATTGTTCATGGCATCCCAAACAGTGCAAAAGTCTCCAAGACTATTCTATAGTAGCCATTTTAAGGTCCAATGGGCAGACTCCACCCTACAGTCATATCATCAATTAATTTCAAAGACAATAAACTTATAGAAATCTTAATGTAACCAATGGGAAACATCAAACTTACCTGTTAGTTATAATGTTTCCAAAATGCATCACTTTATTTGTCCATGTTGTAACAAATTTTTCTTTGTGGGGATTCAACCAAGTGTCTTTCACATAATCAACAAAGTTGGCCATGGTGCACATGCAACCTCAAACTTCATAATAAAATCATCATATTGCTTCTCAGTGGCACAATCAACAACACTTCCCCAAGCTTCCATGACATAATCCCATGCATTGTTCTGCCGAATATAAATTTTACATTTTTCCTTAACATTCTTGTTAATGTGAAACCGACACAATAAATTTGTTGATTCTAGAAAAACAGTTTTCACAGCACTTGTCAATGTTGTATCTCTATTGGTAACAATGACCTTTGGGAAAAATTCACTTTTAAGAAAAATCCCTCTAAACCGTTAAAGGGCCCATACAACATTGTTTATGCATTCGGTCTCTAAATAGGCAAATACAACTGAAAATGTCATCCCAGTAGGTGTCACACCAACAATGTCAAGTAAATGAAGTCTATATCTGTTTGTTTTGTATGTACTATCTATCAAGAACACCATATGATATACATTGCTCAATTGTACTGCATCCAGATGTGCCCAAAACAAGCCACGTACAACATTTTCATCGTTCAATCTACACCAATGAATATAAATGTCGCGTTCAAGAAGTTTCATTAGTTGCTGCATTTCAGTATTATCGCCTCTTGTACACATCCGGTATGCATATCTTGCATTGTATACTTGCTTCAAGCTTGTGACATTATTGGCATTGTGCTCCTTCAAAGTTAGAAGAATGTTCTTTGATTTCACCATCGACCTTGTCATATCACCAACAATGATCTTCTCCTCCTCAGTTATTCGACCAACATATGGGTGTCCATTGAATGACTTAACCAAAATATGATTATGATTGTCACATATTAGCTTCACCATCCACCCTTGACCTCCCGGTACTGGTTTGCCCCGCAGCTTTAAAGGACACTCGCATTTTCTAGTGCTAGTCGTTGAAGGTGTGAAACCTTTTTTCCATGGTCTATACTTTCCACTCCTTTCACAACCAATTAACACAAATGATGTCCTTCTTTGTTTTCCAATAGATATGTCACTCCTCATTATGACATCTACAAAATCATTCTCAAAAGCAACAATACGAGCTCATTTCAATACCGCATCACGGGATCCAAACACCTACACAAATGGATAATTCATCTTTAATCTTCTTAACTCAATCATTTAACAACTTTAACTACATCCAAAAACACATAAATACCTCAGTCGTTTTAAACGCTGCAAAACAATCAATTAAACAATTATTGTTTTCAAACGCATTAGGGTTTGCTCCAATGTCTTCATTCATATTAATTTCTTCCTACATAATACTATCATACATCCACTCATCGTTGTCCATCTTAACAAATTAAAATTTAATCACATTAACAAATTATTGATTTTTTTAAAAAAACCTGATTTGAACATTACGGATTGCCCAATCTGCATGGTTCTTACGGATTAGTCAATCCGTAAAACCCATACGGATTACCTAATCCTTATGGTTCCCATGGATTGGCTAATCCGTAAGAACCATACAAATTGGGTAATTTGTAAGGTTCTTACGGATTAGGTAATCTGTAAAACCCATACGGATTACTGAATCTGTAAGGCCCCAAACAATACCACTTACCTCTGCAGCCACCACGACGCCACTCTACTCCAACAAACCGAAAACAATGGCACCCAACAACCATTAATGCACAACCTAACCCCCAACAACTCAAACACAACCAAAACGAAGAAGCAAAACACATTGACGTACATGGACCAGCCTATGATCAACTAAAATAACGAAGCCAAGGGTATTTTTGGATTTCTAAATAAGGCAAATAGTGCAGTAGAAAAGTATATGGTGTATGAAGCACATCCATATTCTATGGGATACTTGCCACACTCCATGGATAAGTTTAACATCTTGCAGTCATTTCGGGTGGTTATTCCTCCTCCTCCTATTGTTAAACAAGTTGATTGGTGTCCTCTAATGCAACACGATGGATCGGCAAGAGGTTCTCTGGTCATGCTGGTTGTGGTTACATTACTCGAGATAGAGTGATGTGATTCTTCGTTGCTTTTCAGCTTATATTATCTAAAACCAATTCGCAAAATAATAATTAAAAACCACTAAAAGAAAAACCAAAAATCAAACTAAATCGATATCTTCAATTGAATTAATTTATGGTTAAATCGAGTGGTTGGTATATATAGAACAGAACCAAACAATAGCTATTTATATTATAATATTCATTGTTACATTTAATAATATATATTTATGGAGTAAATATATATATATATATATATGTATTATTTTGATAAAAAAAAATAGAATTGCAATACCAGCTAGGAATATATTTATCGGTTCATTAAATGTTAATATAATACATCATACTAATAATATTACCTACTACTAATTTAATGTCAAAAAAATATAAGTTATATAACCAGTTTTTTTTTATCTATTTCATGACATTTTTATAGTGATGCTTTTATAGTTATTAAA
>PYAF01001162.1:226561-250369 GCA_007407185.1 Glycine tomentella | reverse complement strand
AAAAAAAAAAAAAAGAGAAAAAAAAAAAAAAAAAAAAAAAAAAAAAAAAAAAAAAAAAAAAAAAAAAAAAAAAAAAACACTACGTATCCCATTGTCTGAAGACTCCACGCTATGCGCAGGTAAGGGGGAGGAATATTGTACGCATTCTTACCCTTGCATATGCAAAGAGGCTGTTTCCGGATTCGAACCCATGACCAATGTTAGGAACTAACGTATATTCCCTGAATTCAAGGTCAAGGTAACCTCCTTTCTATGCTAAGGACAAAATGATTTAACAAATTCGCTTCCTTTTCTTATTCAAGATGGGGTATTTAAACACAAACACATGGCCAATCCTTGGCTCATTGAGCAACAGAATTGCAATACAAAAAGGAATAACAGAATTTGCAATGCGAAAAGGAATAATTTGAAACGGTTGTAACCAATCCTCAGTGCTGTGACAGCTAGACAAAGTCTTCTAGATGGGTAGGACATTTGGTGATTCTCATGGTCCTACCAGATTGGGCCTCGGGTGTGCCTTCAGTCTTGTCCTCAGCTTTGTTGCTATCACCACTCCCACCTAGAAAATCCACCTTGTCCTCAAGGTGGTAAATAGCACGAATGTCATCCCACTTTTCCCAAGTGGTGTCTTCCGGTGGCAAACCACGCCACTGAACCAGCACCATGTGAGTCGGAGCGTTGGTGGACGAGTTTGTTTTGGCAGATAAAATGTATAATGGTTCCATCACAGGTTTGTTTTTGGTAACAAAAGAGGGTAGAGGAACAAAATTGGGAATGAGGGGACCGTGGTGTGACTTAAGTAATGAGCAATGAAAAACTGGATGAAATTTTGAATCATCCAACAATTTGAGGCGATAAGCTACTGTACCGATACACTCAAGAATTAGAAAAGGGCCGAAGAACAGTTTGGACAACTTATGTTGAGCAGCACCCGTAACAGAGAGTTGACAGTATGGGCGAAGTTTGACATAAACCCACTCACCGACGGCGTACTTGACATCACTCCGTTTAACATTTCCATGCTTCGTCATAGCTATTTGGGTTCTGAGAAGACAGCATTTGAGAGTGGAGTGAATAACATCCCGTGTGTGTAATAGGGAATCAACAGCTTCATTGGGTGTGGCTCCTGTGATGTAATGAGGAATAGAGGGAGGAGGTTTGCCATAGATGACCTTGTAAGGAGTAAATCCAGTGCTAGAATGAATGGAAGTATTGTATGACCATTCGGTGAAAGCTAAAAATTTGTACCAATCCGCAGGATGAGAGTGAACGAAAGAGCGGAGGTACTGTTCCAACACCCTATTCATCACTTCTGTTTGACCGTCAGTCTGGGGTGAACTCATGTGCAAGGATGTGCCACTGAGTTTGAAAAGTTCGCACCAGAATGAGCTAATGAAGATGAGATCGCGATTAGAAACGAGGCTACGAGGGAAACCGTGGAGCTTGCGGATTATTTCTAGAAATAACATCGCCACCTTGTGTGCCGTGAACTGAGATGGAAGAGCTCCAAAGTGCACTCCCTTGGAAAACTGGTCTACAACTACTAGAATGACAGTGAATCCCTGGGATCGTGGGAGGTGGGTGATGAAATTGAGGGATAGATCTTCCCAAATACCAGAGGGGATAGGTAGAGGTTGTAAGAGACCGACGGGTCAGCGTGTGACAGATTTGAGTTGTTGGCAAATGTGGCATTGTTGAACGAAGGGCTTAACATCGCGGCACATGTGGTCCCAGAAGAAGTTTGCTTGAATATGACGGAGTGTTTTAGCTACACCCAAGTGACCACCGATAGGGGTAGTATGAAATTCAATCAGCAAAGCTTTAGTAATGGGGTTCTCAGAATTCACTCAAACACTACCCTTGTAAAGAATCGACCCATTGTGAATTTGGAAATCCAGAAAGGCTGCTGGTTCTGCGAGGATTGAAGCAAGTTGTGATTGAAAGGAAGGACTCTTGAAGGGATTGGCACAATTGGTCCATGAACACGAACTTGGGTAAGGATAGCATGAAACATTGACAACTGGGAATGGGTTCGATGCGGGACAGGGCATCGGCCACTACATTGGAGGTGCCAGATTTGTATCGGATCATATAATTGTATTCCAGCAGCTTGGTTAAATAAAATTGTTGTTCAGGTGTTTGAATGACTTGAGGCATTAGGTCTTTAAGGCTCTTGTGGTCTGTAAGGATTGTAAATTGGTGGCCAAGTAAGTACTGGTGCCACTTGCGAACGGCGGTGGTAATGGCATGTAATTCACAAACATAAGTGGACGCACACTGCATACAAGACAGAATGGTTTACTAAAAAACACAATTGGGTGTCCCTTTTGCATCAAAACGGCTCCCATAGCCAGACCAAAAGCGTATGTTTCCAACAAGAAAGGCAGAGAAAAGTCCGAGAGAGCCAATACAGGAGCTAAAGTCATAGCCTGTCCTCAAAAGCGAGCTGAGAATCCAAAGTCCAAAGAAATGCATCCTTACATAATAGAGTTTTGAGGGGAAAAGCCGTGGAAGCGTATCCCTTAATGAATTTTCGATAAAATCCGGTGAGGCCAAGAAAACAGCACAAGTCCTTCTGAGTGGTAGGAGTGGGCCAATCTAACATAGCTTTGATCTTGGATGGTTCAGGTTCAACCCCATTACCCGAAATGATGTGACCCAGGTATTCCAGTTGATGTTGGGCGAATAAACATTTAGAGCGCTTGAGGTAAAATCTCCCTTGTAATAATGCCTGAAAGATTATTTCTAAATGATGAATATGAGAAGTTAACATGTCACTGTATACGAGTATATCGTCAAAGAACACGGCAGTGAATTTGCGCAAGAATGGTTGAAGTAAATCGTTCATGGTGGCCTGAAAGGTGGAAGGGGCGTTGCAGAGCCCAAAAGGCATGACGCAATATTCGTAGTGGACCTGATGCTTGCAGAAAGCAGTCTTTGCGATGTCATCTTTGGCCATTAAAATTTGGTGAAAACCTTGGCATAAATCGAGCTTGGAGAACCAAGAGGCGTGACCCAGATCATCCAACAGCTCGTCGATGGTCGGCATCGGGAAACGGTCTTTAATTGAATGGCATTTAGTGCACGATAGCCGACGCACATACGCCAACTACCATCCTTCTTTACTAGCAAGATCAATGACGAAAACGGGCTCTGACTGAGGCGAATCAAACCGGAATCGAGTAACTCAGCAATTTGTTTTTCAATTTCGAATTTTTGGAAGTGAGGGTAGCGGTAAGGGTGCACATTGACGGGTTTGGCCGTGGGAAGGAGGTTGATGTGGTGGGCAATTTGGCGAGGTGGAGGGATGTGGGTGGGTGTCTGGAAAACCGGGCGAATTTGGTGATGATGGCTTCAATGGCAGGGATGGGGTGAGCAAGTGGGTCGGGTGGTTGGGTTTGTGATATGGGTAGTAAGGATAAATGAAACAGGGCAGAGGTGGAGTGTGTTTGTAGGAGCTGCTTAACTTGTGGGGCCAAGATGTCTTTAGGCCCCATTAGAAGCATCAATATGAAACTGAACGGGCTGGCCCTAGTGGGTGAAACTCATAGTAAGGGAGGTCTAGTCAGTAGTTATAGGGCCCAAATGTTTGAACCAGTCCACCCCTAACACGACGTTGGCGTTGCTGATGGGTAAAACATGAAGGGTTACCATGAACTGGTGTTGTTGAATTTGCAAGGAAGTTTCAGGGCAAATTTGGCAGCAGTCCAGCACTGAGCCATTACCAACCATCACTTGGAGGGGAGGGGTGTCCTCAGTAGGAAGATTGAGGAATATGGCCACGCGGGTTTGGAGGAAATTATGGGTGCTACCACTGTCAATCAAAACGGTGAGTCGAGCGTGGTTGATGAAGCCATATATTTAAAATGTTTTAGGTGCGAGAAGGCCGGAGAGTGCATTCAAACTTATGTGAGGGATGGGTTGGGTGATCGGTTCGGGAAGTGGGTGGGGAGGAGAATCAATCGTGGTGTCAGATGACGGGGAAACGGGATGGGTATCGGGCTCATCGGGTTTAGCTATCAAAAGGAGAATGCGACCCTTGCAGTAGTGGGTAGAACTCCACTTTTCGTCACAATTATAACAGACCTTTTTCACGGCGAAAAGCCATTTCTTCTGGGGTTCGTTGAACAAATGGGGTCTTGGGTTTGGTCGAAACGGCGAGGGACAGAGAAATTTGAGGGAGAGCAGTAGAACTGGGGTTGGGTATCATTTTGTAGCTGCGACGATGGTCGTTTAGCTTATCTTCCTGTAACTTGGCGAGTGCGGTTGCCTAAGGTAAGGAAATGGGTTGCAACGCCTGGACCTCGCGACGGATGTCCGGGAAAAGATTGGAAATAAAACAACTGAGGAGGAATTGAGGGGCAAGCCCGACAATTCGATTAGCGAGTCGTTTGAACTCGGTCAAGTAATCGTTCACAGAACCGCGTTGGGAAAGCTTGAATAAAGCACCTTTTGGGTCATCATAGAATGAGGGAGCAAAACGGGATTCCAGGGCGACAAGAAAGCTTGACCAAGACGTGATAAAACCATTGCGAAACATCCATTGGAACCAGCTGAGAGCAGAGCCGTCCATGTAGATGGAGGCGACTGTGATGCGTTCTTCGTCGGGGGTCTCTTGATAGTCGAAGAATTGGGATATTTTGAAGATCCATCCCATCGGATCGTGGCCATCAAAACGGGGAACATCGAGTTTGATGTGAGGTCGCATAGGAGGGTGGGAAGGGGGGTTGTGGGTGGGTCTACTAGTGAGTTGATTAAGTCGATCCAGAATGATATCAACTTTGCTAGTGAGGTCGGTGTGTTTATCGGAGAGGGAGTCTTGGTTGATAGTAAGGCAAGAGATGGCTTCTTCCAATCGATCAGTGGTGGTATTGCGGGTGGTGTGGTCAGCCATGGCAGGTCGGACCTAATTGTTAGAAACTAACGTATATTCCCTGAATTCAAGGTCAAGGTAACCTCCTTTCTATGCTAAGGACAAAATGATTTAACAAGTTCGCTTCCTTTTCTTATTCAAGATGGGGTATTTAAACACAAACACATGGCCAATCCTTGGCTCATTGCGCAATAGAAATGCAATACAAAAAGGAATAACAGAATTTGCAATGCGAAAAGGAATATTTTGAAACGGTTGTAACCAATCCTCAGTGTTGTGACAGCTAGACAAAGTCTTCTAGATGGGTAGGACGTTTGGTGATTCTCATGGGCCTACCAGATTGGGCCTTGGGTGTGCCTTCAGTCTTGTCCTCAGCTTTGTTGCTATCAACCAACAAGTCACCAAGACACAATTTTACCGTTGTGACAGGGGTTGCCCTCTAGAGAGAGAGATAGATACAAGAAAAACAGGAGAAGTAAAGCAGCCAATAAGATGAATTTGCAGCGTGGTCTAATGAGGTTTATCTTTTCAATATTTTAAAAGTCCTGCCAGACATACTAAAATACTTGAGGTATAGTAAAGACATGAGATGAAGAGGGCAGATTAAAAAATTCTCTTTAGCATTTTAACTTTTGGCCAGAAGCAAAGCGCATCTTCCATGCTTTATGCTATGACAGCCACCATGGTGCCACGAGATCAAACTATCTGGCTTTCAACAGTGGTATAATAAATATGTCAAATAATAATGTACTATTAATCAATAATGGGTTAAAGTTTTTCATAATGGATTAAGGAGCCATGAGAAACAAAACTGGCTTGCTATAACAACCTCACAGATATTGACAGTGACATATCCCATTCCTAGCAAACACTTAAAAAGATTGTTCCTCTTATCTTTATGCATATACCATTTAAAACCCAAATCCAGAAATTCACTTCAAGCAAATGACAATACCAATTAAAAAAAACACAATCAAATTATCATATTAATTTTGAAGGTGGACTTTAGTACTTTCAACCTGCAACTTCCTAATTACAGTACGGTAGGTTTCCTAAAAGAAAAAGATTCAAGACTTATCCTCATAAAGATATTTTAAGAGGAACAAATATAATACCTGTATTTCAGAGCATTGCTTCTCAAGAAAAGCTTTCAGCCGCTTTATGTACTCCCCATCACTTTCCCCCATCTTCTGCTCTAATTCTGCTGGCACCACTGCCACCTGGATTTTTGGATGACTAAAGACCTCCACAATTTGTTCCCTGATATCTGCCTCCAGTCCTTTGACAAGATTCACAAAATAAGAATCCAATATTGAAGACAGAATAGGATGATCCATATTTTTCTGTTCAGACAGGTCATTGTTGTCTGAATCTGCAATATCTTCCATGCCAGCTGCTGAAGATCTAGTGAATGATTTACGGTTCAGAGATGACTCTATATTAGCAAAAGCAAAACTTTTCTGCATCTCATCAAACATCAAAAAGTACGAACTAAGCCCGATTTTCTGACTCATCATATCAACAATGGCAAATGCATCCTTTGCACTATCAGTGGATTTATTATAGATCACACATTCACCCAAGACAACTGCTGCCAAATCCCTTACGCACACTGTTTCTGACAAATTTGACACCAGCTCAAGAAGATAAGTAAGGTGGGGGTGAGCATCTAAGAAACAATGCACTGCAGCCGGGCAATCAGCTAGCCAGGTAACCAGTAATTTTAAGATATATTCTTGAATATATGAGTTTTCTGATGACCTTGAATTTCCATCTTTGCTTTTCATGGAAGAGGCAAGGGCCAAATATTTCACCATTCGATGCATTAGTGGCTCTGGAGCTCCTAAGGATGGGACAGGTGCCTCAATTCGAATTCGTAAAACCTGCAACTTTTCTCATAAGATTTCTCTAAACACAACCAAATTTCTTGTTTATCTTTTTTTTTTTTTAATACCACTAAAAATACTTATCTATGTTGAATGACTTTATACAATTTGTACAAATGATCAGAGTAGTTTGAGATAAGACTAACAGTACAAAAAAAAATGTAAGCAGTATATATGAACACATTAGACTATATTAAACACATAAAGTTGGCTTACCAAAAACAATACCGAGCAATTAGACTTAAATATATTTATTGTCTCTGTAAATATGGTTAAAATAGATTTTAGTCCTCCATTTTTTTATTTGGACCCTCATAAATTTTAAAATTTGTGAAAATCATCCCTATCACCACCCAATTATATGGCATGCAATTATCTATGGCACATCAGCGACTATTCCAAGGACGAAGGCAGGATTATTTGACTGGGGGGCCAATTTTAAAAATTGAAATTTATTTAACAAATATACAAAATATAAGTATTACTTTTTATATATAATATTTATAATTATGTAACTTTTAAAACAATTCAAGAAATGAAAAATATATTTACTCAGAAAATAAATTAAGCATAAACATTAATTCAGTTTGACATATCATCAATAATCACCATGAATTTATAATGAAAATTGGTATATATATCAATCATAATTTTTTAAATTGGGTTTGTTTTCCCAAAGTTGACACAGTAATTTGCCTAGACTCGCGCACTCAGAGCCAGAAACATGCAAGAGCCTGAAACATAATGACAAGAACAAGATGAGGGAGAAAAATAATATACGAAGAATAGTGAGAGAAAAAATCATATTTATTGGTGTCTCAAAGTTTAAATAGTCTAACTCCTAAATAATAATATTGAAATCAATAAAAAGGAAAAACTATTGATTACAAATGCAATTATTTATAACATTAAAATGGAAACAATAAATTATAAAAGAAAATAAATGATACTTAAATATCTTGTCTAAATAGAGGGAATACAATTATCTCCACATGGAAGACTAAAAATGTAAATAAAATATTTGTTTAAAAATTTGTTATTATCTTCACAATAAATATTATTAAAGAGAATAAAATATTTTTTAATAAAAATATAGAAAAGATAAATAAAACTTAATTGTCATTATCTCCACAATTATACTCTTATTAACAATCCTAATTATTCTAATATTAAAATATAATAGTGAATACACTTCTTTAAAAAAAAATAATGTGCATATTAAGAAAATATTATATACGTTACAAATTTTAAAATTACAAAAAAGTTAGGGGTCCTTGAAGCCCAAAGTAAATACGTCCCTGTCACTATTCTGCGGGGGTATGTGACATTCTGCGGTGGTATGTGACATGAAATATTTAGATGTATGGCACATCATTAGCAAATAATGATAGATATCATTTTCAAAAAGCAAAATTAAGTTGAGGACCAAAACCAACAAAATTAAGTAATATTTACAAGACTAAACATATCTAACCTGAATAACTATGTTAGAAACCATTGAAAAATATCATCTGCTGTGTTTAAGCCAATTCCGTTTAACAAATGAAAAGGAATACATAAAATTTTATACAATGTATTAGAAAAATATGATGGAAAACACGCAGGCATGATGTATGCCTCATAAAACATTCATACATATCAAGCAAATCAACAAAATAATTTGGAGGACTAAAACCAAATTTAGTCATATTTACAAGGACTGAACATATCTAACCTGAATAAACTATGTTAGAAACCATTGAAAAATATCATCTGCTGTGTTTAGGCCAATACTGTTTAACAAATGAAAATGAGTACATAAAATTTTATATAATGTAGAAGAAAAATATGATGGAAAACACGCAGGCATGATGTATGCCTCATAAAACATTCATACATATCAAGCAAATCAATCCGCAATCGTCAAGTAACATCAGTACCCAATGGCACTCATGCTCCACTTTGAGAAATTTCCATACTAAATTATTCACTGCATCAAATGAAAACTTCTTACAGATATTGTGTGTCCCAACTTATTTTATTTCACTTCCACTAAATATTTTTAATTTAATTACTATATTAATCAACAGTTATCCTGTAGACACAAGCAGTTTTAGAGTTGGATTTGTCTTAAGGAATGTATACTAAGAATAGTAATAGTATTCCCGAGGGAACAGCAATCAGCAGCAAAAGCAAAACCAAATATGAAATATAGAGGAGGTAAATTCTAACTACACATGAAAGAAAAAGACTAGGCTCCATACTTCACAAAAACAAAATGCTAAAGGCATTGAAAAAATACAAAGAACAAAACAGGGAAAAACCTACTGCATGCCAAAAATATCATGATGTTTTTCTTCTGTATTATTTAGAGTTATTAGTATATACTTTTAAAAAAAGTTGTCCTATATTGTTCACTAATTCACTTGAATTATGTTACTATTTCTTACCACAATAGTTACAAGTAGGTCGAGTGGAAATTTTAGAATATGGTAAATATCTTGATTGTATCAGAGTAATTAAGAGTGTCTTAGAATATCTCTTATTATTGGCTTCCATATATCCATATACCTCATGATTTGTTTCCATTTTTAACCATGTTTAGGAGAGTCATCTAATAGATAGCACTTCCTTTTCTTTTTTAACACATCATAACAGTCTTTCACAATAATATATTTATTTTTATAGTGTTTTCCTTTTCCTCTCTCTATGCCTAAATTTTATCATTAATACAGGAAAAATATAATTTAATTTCATAATAATATGATAGAGTAATAAGTTTCTCTTGTTTAAATATAAAAAGAGACTGCAAACCAATTTATAAACTACTTTAAAAAAAGTTCTTTAAAAGCCCAAAGTTGAAGCAAGCTGTGGGCCTGAGTTAGATTCAAAGGTTCTCCTCTGTTCAGCAATGGTAGAAACAGAATTAGGATTTATAGGAAAAACTAAATTGATAGAATATCTCCCTAATGGACTTCAGTAGCGCTATGGCAAAACTGTTTGTAGATTAAAGCTAAGAATATGATGAGGGAATCATTTGCATACCCTGTCCTTGCAGTGGAGATTGTCTTTCAATACATGAGATAGAACACTAGCAGCCCTGCCACAAACCTACATTTTCAACAAAATGTTAACCAGATAGTTCTCACACAATAATTAACCAATCAAGAAAATATTGACTTCCATTGTGGTACAAAGATCAAAGGCCGAAGTTCATTAGCCATGCTGCCAACACTTCAGCTGGCATTAACATGGAAAAATCAAAATAAATGGAATGAATATAAAACAAGCATCACAAACCTCAAGATCACCATCATTTTCACCCAAAGTAAGACCATGTAATAGCATGCTGAAATAGAAACAATTTACATTCTTAAAATTGATTGAAGATAGCATCAGAAAAAGAAGAAAAAAAATGATAATTTAGGGCATGTGCATGAACAAGGAATTGTCATATAAAATCTGACATTAGCAACAAATTAGAAATATGTGCAGTGATTAAAGCATCAACAGCAAAACAAACCTTCCAAAAGACATATTGACATCCTCCTCAAGGGGTGCATGTTTCATGGAATATGGCTGTGGAATTAGCGTAGATGCCAGCATTGATTGTCCATCAGCATTTTTCTGAATTAAATTATATAATAAATATGGTGACAAAGAATGTTTATGACGACCAAAAGAAAGAAAAGAAAAGCATGCATTCCAACCTCACAAAAGCTTTTAAAAACAAAATCAGCTGCAATAAACTCTTGCATGCTAGAAGTCCTCAAAATGATTCTAAGTATAGAGTTCAGAACAGGTTCCACTTGTGGCTCCTCCCCAAGAAATTTGCTAGAAATAACATCACAATTCTTCGAATCTCCAGCAATCAGATCACCAATACACCTCAATGCCTAACAAAGCATTAAGTTTAGCAGCATAACTAAAGCACATCTTCATACTTGATGAATAGAAAAGGGTCTTACAGGCTTAAAGGGGTTGTCATTTATTGCACAGTTGATAATTTCACAAATCAATTAGACTCCCAAATTTAACTAATTTATGGACAGCAGGAAAAAAATTCCAGGACAAAATGTTACACAAAGTTCTGTAAGAAAAACTGATGTCATCCAAAAGCAAGGATTGTGCTTTCAATTTACTTTTGATAACATCTGGGTAGTGATATATAACCACATCTAGATGTCAGACTTAGTGTACACCGTACAGAATAAAAATAAAAAGCTATTTCTTTTGTTATAGAGGAAAATTAAAAATTCACCTAAAAAAAAGGAAAATTAAAAAGATGTGCTTACTTTTTAAAAATTCAACAACGAAAAAAGTTCAAATTGCTACAGAGATGACAACGTTGCGAAGGATTAGTAGACACATGAGACAGGATTAGGAATGAATGCAACAGAGTGATAGTTGGGGTCAAGCACCTATTGTGATAAAGATGGTAGAATCTCATGTGAGGTGGTTTGAACATTTGTAGAGATCAGTAGACCAATAAACAGGTTAAGATCAGATACAGGGTAGTCCAATTAGAGGTAGAAAAGTGATAAATGTAGAAGGTGGGGAAAAGTATATAATAGGAGGATCCCTTTAGCAAATGGCAGTTAGAATAACTAATTGTTAGTTAGTTATAACTAACTGTTGGTTAGAGGAAGTTATAAATAGTTGGTTAGTGGGTTGGGGAAAGGGATTACAGATTTGTTGTAGGAGGTTAGTGATCCTCGAAATCACTTTAGGTCTCTTTTCTATCCTTCATCTCTGTCCAGTTCTATTAAACTATGAAAACTTAAGGTAAAACCTTTAGAAAGATTTAGATATAAATGATTTGTCTAGAAATATATGTGATATGACATTATGGCATCATTTGATCTATGTAATGTAATTGACTCCACCTAGTCAGAAAAGGCTTTTGATGGTGCACAGGAAAATAAATCAATGCATTATAATTGGTGACAATTTTGAAGAAATGGGACATGAAGGGTAAAAAATGCAACATAACCTCTCTGCTAAACAATGAAAATAAAACCAAGCATGGTAAAAATATAGTCAGTATGTTGTATGAACAAGTATCATTAATTGGACATATAAAAATATACATAAGATGAAAATAGATGCATATCCATTATTATGATACGTTAACATAATGGAAAAGGTATTACTCAATAAGTCTTTCATTCTCCACAAGTTAAGAAAAGAATACAAATTAACATTTAATGTGTTACGCATAAAACTTAAATATGGACCTCCTTTGATCAAATGATCATGTCATGGGGTCTCACATCTTCACAGCTACACAATATTCAATGTAAACTAGCGTACCAAAGAGAACACCAGAAATTTATGATCTTTTTATTAACAACAACAAAAATACTTAGTCATTGGATTCGAGCCTTGTGGATGAAAAAAAACACGATTGGGAGGGAAGAACCCCATTAAAAGTGGCCAATCAGATTTCCTGATGGATATTAGTCATCAACAAAGTTGGTGAAAACTCCGTACCGATAACATGGTAACAAAAAAACACTTAGTTGTATTCTTATAAATTTAACTATTTTTTAACTTTTATACCCATACAAATTTAAATACCAAAACAACTTGATAAATCTTAGCATTTATTATATCTATAAGGACTCATGGTCAATTTTAAAACATGAATTCTATCATGATGTAAGATTTATTTTATTCATCTAATGGGATAAGGCTTTTGTTGTTGTTAGATTTATTTTATGTTGTATTATAGCCGTGTTGTGCCTATGATTTTAAAATGTGTTTTATCCCCATATCCATGTTGTATCATATATGTGTCTCATGTTGTACTTGGTTCCCTTTTATTTTTCATGATCTGTCCACAAAATAAAATAAAACACTTGAAATGTTTGGGTGTGAAAACATGCACACAAAAAGGATCCTCAGCCTTAGTTGGCTGAGACATGTATATATATGTATGAGAATTGACAAATAGTACAAAAAATAGTTCATGATGAATGCTACAGCCTAGCCTATGGTGACAGATTACAAACAAGCTAGAAATATAAAACATTAATAAAACATTATCAAACAACAACTTTAACACTCCCCCTCAAGTTGGAGCATAAAAATTGTGTGCTCCAAGCTTGGAACATATAAATTGGATCCGAGGACTTCTCAAGGACTTGGTCAGGATGTCTGTAAGCTGGTTGTTGGAGTAAATAAATTCGGTACTGATTTCTTTGTACTGTACTGCAGCTTTTCCCGAACAAAATGGCAATCAATCTCTATATGTCCAGTTCTCATGAAATACAGGATTAAAAGCGATGTGAAGAGCTGCCTGATTATCACAATTCAATTTCATCTGCCGAGTATCACAAAACTTTAATTCTTGAAGTTGTTTAATCCACAACAATTCACAAGTAACAAGAGCCATAACTCTATATTCTGCTTCTGCACTTGATCAGGCAACAACACTTTGTTTCTTTCTTTTCCAAGAGACAATATTTCCTCCAAAGGATACACAATATCCAGTGGTGGATCGCCTGTCTATGGGACAACCTGCCCATTTGGCATCACAGTACCCACAAATTTGGGTATTTCCATTATCTTTATATAATAATCCCTGTCCTGGAGTCTTTTTGATGTATCTAAGAATGTGAATCACAGCATTCCAATGATCAATGTGAGGATCCTGCATAAATTGATTAACAACTCCAACTACAAATGACAAATCAGGCCTTGTAATTGTGACATAAATGAGTTTCCCAACCAGCCTTCTATACCTCTCTGGATCTGGAAAATGAGTAGATCGAATACCTTTCCTAATAGCAATGGGCCAATCAGAACTTGGTTCACTAGGATGTGATGTGGAGGAAGGATCCTTCGAATGGGGAGCTGATGGCGAAGGACATGAATAAAGAGAACCTGCAAGCACTGAACAACTAGCTCCCTGTGTCCTGTGTGGACAAGAAAGAGAGTCACTATCAACTAAACTAGGAAAAGGAGACTAAGGCTGATGTCCTTCTTGATCAGAAAGGTCTTGGGTAGGAAGTATCATAGGACCAAAAGATGGAACAGGTAGAACTTGCTGTATGGAACAAGGATCCTGCATGGAGGATGAGAAAAGGGAGTTTCTTCAAAGAAAGTAACATCAGCAGACATGTAACACTTTTTAGTTTGTGGAGAGTTAACATTTGTAACCTTTCTGGGAGAGAATATCCTAAAAGGACACACTTAATAGCCTTTGCAGAAAGTTTGTCTAATCCTGGTGAGACATTATGAACAAAACATGTACAACCAAAAACTTTAAGGGTGACATGATACAACGGTTCATGTGGAAAAACATTGGAATAAGGAATTTTCTTGTTAAGAGAAGAAGAAGGCATCTTTGTTTATTAAAAAACAGCCAGTCAAAACTGCATCTCCCCAATGATGTACTGGAACATTGGTATTAAGCATCAGGGAGCGTGCAGTCTCAACTAAATGTTGATTCTTTCATTTTGCTATTCCATTTTGTTGTGGTGTGTGTGGACATGTGGATTGATACAGAATACCATGTAAGGATAAAAAACGAAGAATATTCACCTCTCACCTTTCTTGAGTATGACCAGGCTTTTTGCAATATGTACATTGAGAACGTCCACCTCTACTACCCGTCCTCCTCTATTTCCACGACCTCCTTTTCCACGAGATGCTACCATGGCTGATGTTTCAGCAGGTGCTGCTGAAGTTTCAGCTGCTACAACTGAGTTTTCACCTCTAACCAAAGTAGGAACACAAAGAAACTTAGTTACTAGGCTGTCCATTGAAGGAACTTGCTCACCCGCCAGAATTTGGTCACGCACATGATCCAAATCTGAGTGCAGAGTCCGCAAAATCACCACCATGAACAGCTTATCAAGTCTTCTTTTCATTTCATCCACAGAGTCATGTATCAGGAACTTCTTTAATTCTTCAACAGCAGCTTTGGCTTTGGCTATGTAGGAGTTCATATTGCGGTTAGTCTGTTTGAGAGAAAATACATGGTTGTTGAATCAAATAAACTCTGGATGTCATTAGCAAAAATATCTTGAGCATTTTTCCAGAAGGAACAACAAGTCTTGACAACACATCAGATTCTACTGATTGCCATAAAACAACACACAGTTGGAAGTCAAGTGCCTTCCACTGATTTCTGCTTTCTGCTGGAATTTTACTAGCTTCTTTCTCCAAATGATCATTGTGCCCTTGACCAAGAAATCATAACTCAACCGAGGCAGACCAAGATAGATAATTTTTCCAGTTGAGTTTCTGAGTAGTAATAGTGAGAGTTCAGAGAGAGGAGTAGAAGTGAGAGTGGAATTCGTAGGGTTTAGGGTTTAGGGTAGATGTCATTTTGAGAAATCAAGGGCAAGTAGCCAATAACATATGCGTAGCACAAAACCTGAGGAAACAAATATAGGCGAAGGGACGGAGGTGTATAGACCCACTGTCCAAAAAGCTCCAAAACGACAATCTGAGGGCTGAACCAGAGCGTGGAAAGGCCGGCGACCAAAAACCAGGTGTAGCGTCGGAGTTTCGGTGACCAGAGACGGGCGTGTTGGACGCATGGGCTTGAGAATGACGCGTGGAGAAGTGGCGTGTGGGATTGCCTGGAGAAGTGGCGCATGGGAGCGCGTGGCGAGGTTTTTGACTTCGAAACCTCCGAGGTTGGGATGTGCTGAAAGAAACGACCCAGATCTGGGTATTGTCGGCAACAGTGGCCGGCGATAGACAGAGATGGAAGCACAGAGAGATGTATGAAAATATGCACACAAAAAGGATCCTCAACCTTAGTTTGCTGAGACATGTATATATATGTATGAGAATTGACAGATAGTACAAAAAATAGTTCATGATGAAGGATACAGCCTAGCCTATGGTGACAGATTACAGGACAGCTCCTAAGAGCTTCTACAACAAGCTATAAATATAAAACATTATCAAACAACAACTAAAAAAAAAAACAAAGTACAAAGGTGTGTTTGCGTGACAGCCATCAAACAGGTAAGAATGATATGACACCAAGCACATGTCAGTTATACCCAAGCCATATGATATTCTGTAAGAAAGAAAGTTTAACTTTGGTTTATCATACAATACTAACAAGTAACAACTATGTTGCCAAAAATTATCAACCCTTCTGTGTCTGTGTGTGTATGCGTAATATGTACAAGAGTCTAAAATTTTATATGCAGTTATGCACATCAAACAGATTCATCAACAATATGGAAAGAAATTGAAACAGGAAGGATGACAACAAGAATAATCAATTAATACAATATTTGAGTTTAAGCAGAAATGTTCAATGTCAAATTGTTCTGGTCCATTTAGATCAGTGAAGCTAAAGTAGCAAGCTATACTGTCAATATTGAGGAGAGGGGATGGAAGGAGGTGTTGGTGGCAAAACAATTTATTTTAAGTCATGCTATTGTACTTGTGTTGAGCTTGCATACAATAAGTTGGTAGAGAAATAGGAAAGCAATCTTACCGCACAGCGAACAGCAACAGGTGCCCATTGGCTTTCAACACTTAACATTAACAAATAATCCAATAGCTTTTTCTACAACCAATTCCAAATAAACAGTAGAATAAGATCAGCAGATTGATATTTTATGCAATCATCATTAAGGACAAGGTCTAGACAAACCTGAATCAGAGCTCTCTTGTTTATCTGTTTATTCAGATCTTTCCCAGGATCAGCATCAGAACCTACCTTTATTAACAAATTAATGGTTTCTAAAGCACTGAGTAGATTGATTGTCTACTGGCATGGTGTTTAGAACAATGACAAAAAAGTCAGGTATATAGGTTTAGCAATGGTATAATCTAAAATCATAAAAAAGAGAGAATCTAACCTTTTGTTGAGTAAAAGTATAACCACTTCCTCTCAGCTTCAAAATTGATATCAATGGATCAAGTCCTATAGTCTCTCTTAGCAGTACCTAAATCATACAAAGTTGAAATCAACACCAGGATGAGAACTTAGCAAACAAACAGAGTCAACAAACCTGATTGGATGCATTCTTACGAAGCAAATTGTTCAACAATTCAAGACAGTCCTGCACAGTAACATGAGTTAGTATCTAGACCAAAAATATAATTAAAGATCTATGATGCTCACAAAAAATAGGATTTAGATAAGAAAGTTTTGGTCAACAATGATAAAAAGGAAATTTTCAATATCTACTGTAATATGACAAAATAATAAAATATAAATCTGAGTGAATGGAAGAATAAAATGACTATGAGCATGCTTGTGTGCATGTTGAATCATAACATAATAAATGGAAAACAAAACTAGAGTCTAGAAGCCATGAATAACTTTCCATTAACATATATATGTAAAGGTTCATATCCACATGAAGCTTAAAATTTGTATGGTCCAGCTAGACCAAAAAGGCTTTAATAGATTATGGATTTAATATCTTACATCATGCAGTTCATACGCAAACTTATGTAAGTTAAATAAACTACTGTGAAAGGAAACTATGTACTCACCTGTACAACCACACCGCCATCTGAACCTCCCTCCTCTTTGATGATACTGAAAATCTTCTCAAATGCGCCTTCAAAGACAACGATTTTTTGAATCTCCTGCCCTCATCAGAATAAATAGATTATAATTAACTTTAGCATCCAATAAAAAGAATCTAAAAGATAGAAATTGAAGGGAGTGAGCATTGGATCAAATAGGTTACCTCAGCTTCACAGGTCAGGTGAGTAAGAAGTAACAATGCTTCATTCCTTATTACCTGTAAGATAAACCTTAATCATTTTCTATGTCAATAACAGCATTCTCAAATACAATTGGCAGCTTCCAAGCTTTTGCCCAAAAAGGGGACCAATAAGCAAAACATATCATAATATTTCCAATGACAAACATTCAAGATTCTGAACAAATAGAAGACAATATTTTAGAAACAATGCAAGGCTGAATAAAATAAAATAACTATCACAATAAATTTCAAATTTTTAACATGTTAGATTTTAAGTGTGAAAACCCCAAGTTAAACACAGGAAACTCTGATATTAACTATGTGTCAAGAAATTTCTCTGCATATGACAGATGGATGTAAAATTTGGGCATAATATCCATTCGACACAGGACAAGGTAATGGGATTTAGCATGGTGAATTAGGTTATGAACCTAATAATTCAACCATTGATCAATCACTCAGTTTACTTACATAATTTTTAAGTTATTAACTTTCAATAATGAACTAGATTATCAGAAACCTTCATTAATGCAAACAAAGTAACAGAAGGCTACATGAAGAGAAAGATAGTTTTGTCACCATCTCAACATCATCACGTTCTTCCCTTAAGACGCTTAGCAATACAGGAAAGCCTGCAAAGATGTATTAAACATGTTACAAAAAACAAGAAAGAAAGATAATTTATTGGAGATGAGATCTATATACCCATTGCCCCAAATGCTAACTGGGCAGCTTGACTTTCTGATACAATAGCCTGAAGCTCAGTAATAGCATTTCTTCTGTCCTCTGCCAGTTTACCATTGCTTATCCGATCAAGTAAGCGTTCAACATGGCTATTGAGGCACACCAAACAGCAGGATTATCAAATATGGCATAAGTAGAAGATAATCCATAATATTTGGGGTAATGCCACAGATGTATGAAATGTAGAAGTTAGATTAAACAATAAATGGTTAAAAGAAAATAAATGAAATCCCCACACTGGAATGATAGAAAAATATAAATAAGCATAATAAAAGTTGGTCTTCAAATAAATATAGTGAGATGGAAATCAACATGTCATAAATTGATTTCAAATAGATCAACAGGAAGACAACAGCAAGCAGCGGCAGAAGTTTTTTCTAAGAACACATTGTTAATCATTAATAGTTCAGATATAGAAGACCCCATTAGCACTCCTAAATTTTTAAACAGCAAAATAGCAAATCTAACAAATACAAGTTCAAGCTAAAATAGAATACTAAGCAGCAAATTCTTATTCTTAAGTGATAAAACCTATACCAATAAAGGCATTCTTCAATGAATACATATTTCTAGAAAACTATTTTAAAGGCAAAAGTAGAGCATGACAATGAGCATAGACGTAGGAAAAAAAGAGTGGTAATTCTGAGATCAAAGTACACAAGTGTTCTTAGTCATACACAAACATGTGATAAATCAGGTCATATTTTCCATAATATATTAGAAATAATTTTAGGAAAAGAAGGGTCATAGTTAGGAAAGCACACATCGTGCTTGTGGATAACTTTATAACAGAAGCTTCTAAATTTCAGCCAACTGAAACTTTGAACAATGCAACTTTCATTTCATTTATATGGGGCACAGCATAAGTGACTAAATCCAGAAACACTTTGTATAAATATAATAAATTAACAGAAAAGGAGAATATTCTCCAGTAACTGTATTCTAAGCAGAAGCTGTTGCAAAATGGACAAAACTAAACTGACGACAAAATAGAGACAAGGAAAATGAACATTACATAAATAGCAAACAGGAAGCTTCCAAAGAATCAGGCAGAGGAGTGTACAAGGACATATCAAACAATTAGAATGAACCTCATGAACATTAAAACCATTTTACCTATCTTCATTTGAAGAATTCTCATTCCCAAACACAAGCCCAAAAACGCCCTGCACCGGAATTAAGAAATTAATTTACACGAGCACAAACTCGGATAAAATAAAATTGACATATATTGTAATATCAAATTACTCACTAGTCACTACCAAATGCAAGCACTGAGAATTAATAACTTAAGCTAGCAATTTACAAATTAACTTCATCAGACTACACAGATAACTCGCGTAAAACCACAACCAACTATTACTACTAAAAATAAACATCACAAAATGTTCTTCATTTCTCAACAAGCCCAGCATTGAAATCTTGCACAAAAAAAAAAAAAAACTCAAGACTAGATTATTTGGGCGTTGACGAGCAATAATGTAAAAGCTACAACGAATAAGAGTTTAATTACACAAAATTCCTACAATAATTTATCACTAAATTGAGTTACATATCCACGCAATCAGAAACCCGACATATAAGGAACGAAATTACCTTGTAACCAGATACCAAATCCATTTTTATTGATCACGGACTGATCCAGAATCCTTGAAGAGAGAGAGAGAGAGAGAGAGAGAGAGAGAGAGAGAGAGAGAGAGAGAGAGAAAATGAACGAAAATCAAATAATCTGATTTAAGTCGTGATTATAATGACGGAAACGGAAATCACGATCGAAGCATGAAAGTAAAAAGATTGAGATATTTAAAGTCGTGAGAACCCTAGAACGAGATTTTTGCGTGGAAAAGGGGTTGTAGTAGTTGGTGGCGGTGAAGGTTGAATGAAGAGAGAGATGATTGGAACAAAAGCTTCGATCCAAGGAATGCGAAGATCGAAGAGCTTTGTTTTTGTTTCTGAAACGAAGCTCTTAACAAAGAGTCACGGAAGTGCGCTGTTTGAGTTTTAACTGATCAGCAATGCCCTGCAATTATAGTGTTAGGATTAGGATTATAGCCAAACAGTGTTTTCACTGGTTTAATTTATATGACGTGTAGCCTAAAATACAAAACATCCAACACATTATAAATAGTTTTCTTTACAGAATTATAATAAATGTTATTATGCGATAAATCAGTTAAATCTTAAGAGCAACAACCACTAACACGCAGCCTTATGGGGATTATGTTAATAGAATATCTTACATAATTATTTTGAAATTCAAATATTAAACTTTCATAAATATTACTGTTATCATGATATTGTATACTGAAATATATATTAATAATATGAAAGAAATCAACAGGTAGGAAATTTCAAAATTTATTATCAGAAAACTTACTTAAATATTCTTGAAGGTAGGTGAGTAAGAAGATGATGAAGAGTATCAAACGACAATAGGTAATTGAAGAAATATTGAGAGTAGAGAAAGATAATCAAAGGTTGATGGTAAAAGCTCATGCCTCCTCCATTTCATTTACATCTATTTATAGATACATTACAGTCTGGACTTTTCTTGCCGGATTTCAAACTTATTTTAAAACGTACATAAACAGTAACATGATAAAAAAACAGTGATCCTAAATAAAAGTAAGCACTATTACTAAAACATGCCTATATACATAGATAGGTATCTTGAACAGTATCAGTATCTTGTCAACAGTTTTGCCGACAAATCTCATTGGCTCTTGAGATTTCTTATCTTCTTATCTTCTTTATTCTGATAATTCTGCCTTCGTGAAATAGTCTAACATATCTCTATTTTTGACATATGGATTGGTACTCGTACTGCTACCTTCATCCTGCACAGATTTTTGAGATGTTTGTGTCCCTTTCATCTTTTGTAAACGATCTTCAAACTCTTCTTGGGAGGTTGTTGTAGCCAGCTCTGCCATTATCTGTCTTTTTTGAGCTAGAAATAATGTCTCTTTATCTAGGTCTTGGTCTATCTGGCTTCATGGAATCTTGCTATTGTTATTTTTAGCCCACTGGATAATTTTTTCTTTATTTATCAAATTTATATCAAACTTCTTCCACCGTTTTATCTTGACTTGTCTTGAGAGATAATATAAATATGTAGTATTATCAACTCGGGAATAGCAATAAGTCCATCCCATTATCCAAGTTATACCTTGTGACGCTACAAAAGATAGAAATTTGTATTCATCCACGAAAGATGTTGTCTCTTTAAAGAACTCATACAGATTATTAACTTCTTGGGGGGAAACTTCTCTCATCAGTCCATAATTATAAAACCATTTAATAAACCATCTTGGGAATTTTAAAGAGATATTTTTCTTGAACCAGATAAACTAGGAATGTTTATCTGGTTTCATATAAAGAACATTATTCCATGCCATCATATAATCATAATAATTATATTCTGGAGGACAAAAATTTCTTGAAAATTTCTTCTTCTGATGTAATGGCTGTCCCCAATCAATATCTGAAATAACTCTAAGTATCTTCAGTTTGGAAAACTGAATAATTCCTTCATTGTCTTCATTATGAAAGAGCTCTATAGAATCAGTATCAATTAATATGAATTCATAAAACAATCTGGTCTTTTGTGGTTCTGAATAAGGGTAATGTATTTCTGGAGGGAAGATTTTATAGGCTAATTCTACTGGTTGAAGTTTCACCCAGTGTTTTTCTGCTATTATAATTGGAAGGGTATTTTCTTTCTTTAAATAGTCTGGATCAGTATCAGTGTTTGTTTTAAAAGTATATGGAACTGTTGGTCTCGAAGTATTATGTTTCTCGAAATCTCTGGGACCAACTAAAGTATGTATATATATTGAAGCGGGGTATATTTGTTCTTTTCTAGAGAGGGAAAAGGTTCTTTAACTATTTTGGATAATATATTTGGTCTTAGATTAGGATTTATAAGAAGCCTGGAATTTCCAGTATTAGCCAATGGCAATATCTCTTTTCCTGTATCTCTATCGGTTCCCAAGGGGGTTCCATATTGATCTTTGGAGATAGGCTTTTTATCTTTTCTATTCATTTTGATCCCTGTAAAAATTCTCTGGTTAAAAAATCTGGTAAAAAATTCTTTTCTCCTTTTATATGTTCTATATCAAAATCAAAACAAGAGAGTAAAGACTGCCATATGGCAAAAATATGTTTTGAAATCAAAGTTTTAACATCTTTCTATAAAACAGAAGGGTGCTGCTTTGCAATCTGTTCTTATTAAAAACTTTTTATTAAACAAATCATTTTGAAATTTTTGTAGACATAAAATTATTGAAAGTATTTCTTTTTTAACGGTAGAATATTTTTCTGAGAAAGATGCCAAATACCCGAATGATATCTGACTACATGTTCTTTTGAAACGGAGGAGACTCTCTGTTTTAGAATACCACCATATCCTATATTTGAGGCATCAATTTCTACTATTAAGAAAGTTATTTCTCATACCATTCTGGACGAGTTTTCCTAAGTCTTTCATATAATGGGGCACACTCAATCCTAATATTAGGTATAAATTCTGCTATATAATTTATACAACTTAAAAATCTTTGTAACTGTTTTTTATCTTTAATCTCATCTGAAAATTTTTCTGTAAATTCTATTGATCTTTGAATTGGAATAATCGTTCCCTAATAGACCTCATATCCTAAAAATCTTATTTTGGGTTCAAATATTTTTATTTTTCTCTCAGAAACCACTAATCCATTTTCTTTTATTATTTTTATAAATTTTTCTAAATGTTCTATATGTTGATTAATATTTTTTGAATATACTAATATATCATCTAAGTATACAATTGTAAAGTCTGAATATTTATAAAATATATCATTCATTATATTTTGGTATTCACTAGGAGCATTTTTTAGTCCTTGAGGCATTAAGTTCCATTCATAATGTCCAAAAGGTACTATAAAAGCAGTTTTATATTTATCTTCCTCCCTCACTGAAATTTGATAATAACCTGATTTCATATCAAATTTAAAGAAAATAGAAGAATTATGTAATCTTTTAATTAAATTTGTTTTGTGGGGTAAAGGGTATCGAATCCATTTTACTACTTTATTAAGGGGTTTATAATTTATTATTAATCTTGGAGCTCCTCGTTCTACTTTAGAGGCTTTCATTACATAGAAGCCTGAACAACTCCAAGGAGATTTTAATGGTCTAATTAAACCTTTCTCTAAATATTCATTTATTTCCTTCTTACAATTTATTGTTGATTCATTTGTATAGGTCTTGCTTTAGTAGGAATATCTTTTTCATTAAAATTATCAATATAAGGCAAAGTTATCTCATATCTCTTTCTATGCAGAATGCTATAGGATTTGTTTCACATATTTCCTTTTTAATTTTTTCTTTGAGCTTATTTTTCTTTTCTTTAATTATATTATTCTGTAGTTGTTCTTCAATTCTTTTATATTGAAGTTCTTTATTTAACATATTTATTTGTTTTGTTTTATTTTTAATTAAACTTACTGAAGAAGTTTTTACTATATTTAACTCTCTTTGTCTAGGAGGATTTATGAATTCAAATATAATTTTTCTTCCTATTACTTCAATCATTAATCCTTTTTCAGTTACTTGGAAAGGATATAATAATGCTAAAAATGGGGTTCCT
>PYAF01001162.1:175051-215058 GCA_007407185.1 Glycine tomentella | reverse complement strand
GGTTTAGACGACTGAGCTTGATAGCTCATGTTTTGTTTATTTTGCTTGTATTTTGGATACCTAGGGAATATTTGTATAGTTTTGAGGAAATGTATCTTGTATCAGACAGAGATTCACCATATATGTATATAATTTGTATTACACTTGATTAAGGCTTCCTTTATTATTTATTTCTATGCTTGCTGCGTTACTCTGATATTCTGATAATGTTAATACGCCGGGTGCACACGGGGTGTTACATTTTATGGTATCAGAGCAGTATACATGGAAACAATATATATATATATATATGATGAATTACATGCTTTTCCTATGTGTTTTGGGTATACACCATGATTCTTGCATGTGTGATGTTAAGTGTGAGCCTGATCAACTCATTCTGTTATAATATATGTGCAATGTCATGGTGAGGACCCGGAACACTAGTGAGAGGGCGGGTGCAGAGGAACAACCCGACTCGATTGTGGCTGCAGAGCAGCTGTGCATCAGGAACTTGCTGCAAGCAGGCAGGCCAATGAAGCCTTGCTGAAGACTAATGAAGAGCTCATGGCTGAGTTGAGAGCTCGACATAGGGAAGATAGAGTATCCCCTATACAGTCTACTCCTGAAGGTGAGGGTAGCCACCATCAGGGTGGAGGTGGCCATCGCTCTGGTGGGCCTCAGCACCAGAGAGGGGATAGGTCGTCCCAAGATGATACAGAAGAGGATTCAGTCACTAGAGGAAGGATGCTTATCGCCTTCCATAAGCATGATCCTCCCTCTTTTCATGGGGAGTATGACCCCATTGCTGCTGCTAAGTGGTTATAGGCATTAGAGAAGATTTTCACAGTGATGGAATGCTCAGACCATCAGAAGCTTCTCTACGCCACTTACCTGCTTCAGGGAGACACACATGAGTAGTGGGTTACCACTTCAGAGTTACTGTGGGGCCAAGGTGAGGCCGTCACCTGGCAAGTGTTCGAGGCCTAGTTCCTGGACCGTTACTTCCCCAGAGACGCTAGGGAGCAGAAACAGACTAAGTTTGAAAGCCTGGTACAGGGGAAGATGTCTGTTGATAAGTACTTGGCCAAATTCAATGAGTTGGCTAAGTATACACATTTAAGGAGGGCTATACCTGAAGCAGAGGTATTGGCTGCTAAGTTCCAGAGGGGACTTAGAGAGAATATAGAGGAGAAGATAGCAGGCAGTGGATCCAGAGATCTGGGCAGCCTGGTGAGACAGTGCCGCCAGGTGGAGGATATGATCAGGAGACGCAGTGGAAGTCATCATTCCACCCAGACTGAGAGGCAGGAGGCCAGGAGACCCGGTGGACCAGGCCCTATAGGAAAGGGAAAAGGCAGAGACTTGAGGGTTTCTTCCCCAGCGGACAGATTCAAGAAGGGCTCCAGTTAGAGAGGAGCGCCACAGAGATCTGGTCTACCTCCCAAGTGTAATATTTGTGGGAGAAACCATTGGGGAGTGTGCCCCACTAGCCAGTTGATCTGTTACAGATGTGGCAAGCAGGGCCACTATGCTAGAGAGTGCCCACAGACAGGTAGTCGGGCTACAGCTGCCCCAGTGATATCAGCAGCACCTACCACAGGCCGGGTTTACACAGTGGATGCTGGAGAGGCTGCCAGAGCTCTTGATCTGATTAGAGGTATAATTTTGATTGGTGTATATGATGTGAGAGTCTTATTTGACTCTGGAGCCACTCATTCTTTTATTAGTGATCGCACTGCACAAGGATTGAACTTGCCTGTGTTCAGACTTCCTATTCCTATGGAGGTCACTACTGGCTCTAAAGAGCAGTGCATGGTGGACATGTGTTGTAAAGATGTCCATTTCCAGTTTGAGGGTAGAGAGTATGTGGTGGATCTGCATTATTTGGCAATGCCTACCCTTGAGATTATTTTGGGTATGGACTGGTTGGCCAGGTATGGAATCATGTTGGATTGTTGTCAGAAGAAGGTTGTGGTACCTTCAGATGGAGTTAGCCCAAGTTCTATTTCGTTTCTCTCAGTCTTGCAAGTTCGCAAGGAAGTACAGAGAGGGGCTCAAGGCTATCTTTTGTTGAGTACATCTGTTGAGAAACAGGGGTTGGATATGTCAAAAACTCCGGTGGTAAGTGAGTTTGTTGATGTATTCCCTGAGGAGATTACACAGCTTCCACCGGATAGGGGAATTGAGTTCTCCATTGATCTGGTTCCAGGTGTGGGACCTATATCCACAGCCCCTTACCGCATGTCTCCATTGGAGTTAAAAGAATTGAAGGTGCAGTTGGAGGATTTGTTGTCCAAGGGTTTCATTAGACCAAGCGTGTCACCCTGGGGAGCACCAGTTCTGTTTATGAAAACGAAATATGGGAGTATGCGGTTATGTGTTGATTACAGGCAGCTGAATAAGGTAACCGTAAAGAATAAGTACCATCTGCCTCGCATTGATGATCTGCTGGATCAGTTGAGAGGAGCCTGTGTGTTCTCCAAGATCGACCTGAGATCCGGGTATCATCAGATCCGGATTAAACCAGAGGACATACTGAAGACTGCATTCAGGTCAAGGTATGGTCATTATGAATATCAGGTCATTCCTTTTGGTCTGACAAATGCCCCTGCAGTGTTCATGGATTATATGAACAGGGTATTCAGACCATTTCTGGATCAGTTTGTAGTGGTGTTCATTGATGATATACTGATCTATTCCAAGACAGAGGCGGAGCATGCCGAGCACCTCAGGATCGTTCTGTAGATCTTAAGAGATAACTAGCTATATGCTAAGTTATCTAAGTGTGAGTTTTGGCTTTCAGAGGTGAAATTCCTGGGCCATGTGATTTCTGCAAATGGGGTAGCACTTGATCCTAGTAAGATTGAGGCTGTGATATCTTGGGAGAGGCCCAAGAATGTTTCAGAGGTCCGTAGTTTCCTTGGTCTAGTAGGTTACTATCGCAGGTTCATTCAGGGGTTCTCACAGATGGTGTTACCTTTGACCCGCCTTACTAAGAAAGGTAGCCCATTTGTCTGGACTCATGAATGCGAGGAGTGTTTCCTGAGACTGAAGGAAAAGCTAACCACAGCCCCAGTACTGATTCTACCTGATCCTGAGGGTTGCTTTGAGGTGTATTGTGATGTGTCCAAGCAGAGACTTGGATGTGTGCTGATGTAGGAGAAGAGAGTGGTTGCCTATGCATCCAGGCAGCTGAAGCCACATGTAAAGAATTATCCCATACATGATTAGGAGTTAGCAGCGATTGTGTTTGCTTTAAAAGTGTGGAGGCATTATTTGTATGGTGCGTGATTAGTGGTATTCAGTGACCACAAGAGCCTCAAGTATCTGTTTGATCAGAAAGAGTTGAACATGAGGCAGAGACGATGGATGGAGTTCCTCAAAGATTATGACTTTGAGTTGAAATACCATCCAGGGAAAGCTAATGTGGTGGCAGACGCTTTGAGCAGGAAACATGTAAGTGTTGCTTGTCTAATGATCTCTGATTGCAGACTGATTGAGCAATTCAGAGGTATGCACCTGACAGTGGTCGAGGGTGCTAGTGGTCTGGAGCTAAGAAAGACCCAGTTTGAGAATGAATTGATTCAGAGAATCCGAGAGGTCCAGAGACATGATGATGATGTGAGGACCATGATTGGTCGACAGGATGTCTCTGAAGATGATCATAATTTGGTGTTATACCAGGGCCAGATCGTAGTGCCTAAAGGCGAGTTAGTTGATGCAGTTCTGACAGAGGCTCATAAAAGCCAGTTCAGTATTCATCCAGGTGCCACCAAGATGTATCAGGACTTGAAGAAGAAGTTCTGGTGGCCAGGGATGAAGAAAAACATAGCTGAGTATGTAACTAGATGCCTGGTATGTCAGAAGGTGAAGATTGAGCACCAGAGACCGTCAGGCCTGCTGCAGCCGTTACAGATTCCAGAGTGGAAATGGGACAGCATTTCCATGGACTTTGTTGTGGGATTACCGAGGACTCAGACTGGATGTGATTCCATCTGGGTAATTGTTGATAGGCTGACTAAGTCTGCTCACTTCTTGCCTGTGCGAACTGATTATACTGCAGAGAGATTGGCTCAGCTATATGTCAAGGAAATTGTCAAACTGCATGGAGTCCCAGAGAGTATTGTTAGTGACAGAGACCCAAAGTTCACTTCAAGATTTTGGAGTGCGCTTCAGGAGGCTTTTGGGACTCAACTGAGGCTCAGCGCAGCTTATCATCCTCAGACAGATGGTCAGACAGAGAGGACCATCTAGACTCTGGAGGATATGTTAAGAGCGTGTGCCTTAGAGCAAGGTACCAGCTGGGATAGGTACCTACCTCTGGTAGAGTTCTCATACAATAATAGTTTTCATGCCAGTCTGGGCATGGCACCTTATGAGGCATTGTATGGCTGGAGGTGCAAAACTCCTGTATGTTGGACTGAGGTGGGTGAGAGACAGCTTCTTGGACCTGAGATGGTTCAAGAGACTTCTGAGCAGATCTGGATGATCAGAGACAAGTTAATGAAAGCTCAGAGTCGGCAGAAGAGCTATTATGATTATAAACATAGGCCGCTGCAGTTTGAGGAGGGCGACCGTGTGTTCCTGAGGTTGTCTCCTATCACAGGTGTAGGACGAGCTTTAGGTGTGAGGAAGCTGAGCCCTAGATTCATTGGGCCCTATCAGATACTTCAGAGGGTTGGACCAGTGGCATATAGGCTAGCTCTACCTCCCCAATTGCCAGGGCTACATGATGTCTTCCACGTGTCACAACTAAGAAAGTATGTGGCAGATCCATCACACGTGGTAGAACCTGACGCTGTCCAGATTAGAGAGAATCTGACGAGTCCTACAAGACCTATGCGGATCTTGGATCGAATGGAGAAGAAGATCCGGAGCAAGACCATTCCCATACTTAAGGTACAATGGGAAGGGAGGACACCTGAGGAGGTATAATACCCAAGCTCTGGCTCGGTCAGCGCGAGGTTCCGTGCGGTTAGCGCCAGAGCTCTTCGTGAGAAAACCATGTCTGGGGTGTGGCGCGATCAGCGCTGGTTCGACGCGATCAGTGCCATGGTTCTGGAGTTTGACGCGAATGGCGCCGGACTGGTGCGAGTGGCGCCATGGTCTCTGATGGATGGCGCAATCAGCGCCAGAGTGGCACGGTTGGCGCCATGGTCTCTGGATTGCCACGCGGTTGGCGCGAGAGTGGCGCTGATGGCGCCACGGCCATCGCCATTGTGGCGCAGATGGCGCCAGAGGTGGCGCGGGTCGCGCCAGACCTCTGGCAGGCCACTTATATAAGGTCATTTCGCTTTTTTGGGAAGAAAACACTATTCACCTTCTTCCTCTGGCCAGGCAGCCATGGCTAAGCTAGGGAAGCTCCATACCTTCCATATACCTCCTCCAAACACCTCCTAATCCTTAATAAACATGATTAAACCTTGTGTGAACCAAATTCCAGCCTGAGATTTGAGAGAAAACCCCAATCCATGAGGAACCTCAGAGAGCTGAGTTCTGAGAGAAGAAGGAAGCAATTCTTGAATGCCAGAGCTGGGAGAAAGGATTCTCCAGCCTTCTTCAACAGATTTGAGGTAAGAAACTTAGCTTTTATCGGTTAATTTGTGAATTGGGTAATGAGGTGAATAATAACCTATCTGTGATAGGGCTGAAATTAGGCTTAGGTTCTTTAGAAAAGTATGATTATAAGGTTGTCTTGGGTAATATGGGACCTTGAAATTGAAGTTCTGATGATGTTTGGTTAAAAACCTGAGACTGGTCTGAGTAGGAAAATGTTGAAGTAAATGAAAGGTACTAGGATAGGTATGAACCTAAGTGCCTTTATAGGAATTGTTCATGAGGCCAAATAAACGGTGAATATGCATTAATATGTTTGGTTTGGCCATGTTTGATAACTGCTGGTTTATGAATTTATAGAACAGTGAATTGCCTAATAGAGAGTCTTAGAAAGACTCTGAGACCATGGCCAGGCTGAGAGTGGTCCTACTAAGGATCTGTGAGTAGCCTATGAAGTGGTTGAACTGATAACCTTAAGATAGAGAATTGGGAAGTTATGGAAAGGAATCATGTTTCCTTTCATTTAAACGGTTGAGAACCGTTGTCAGATGTCTGGTATAATGAGTCTGATATTAACTGTACTATTTGATTGCCAGAGGGCGAGACACGAGGGTGTCAGCAACATGGATCAACCAGCTAAAGGCTGAGGATAAAGCACGACCATACCAGGTAAGCTCAGTGTTCTTTGGAGTGATTTCCCTACTTTGGGGGTCACTATTTTATTAGTTATGTACCTCATGTTGATAATGAACACTAGGTTAGTGTTCTGATTGATGATAGTATGGCATGATGATGAGATGGACACTGTACTAGTGTCCTATGATTGATGATAAACCTAACACTGTGATTGTGTTAGGAATGATATTGGCTAGCTGATAGGTATGTCAGACAGGAATATGATAATTAGTGTTAACTAAACACTAAGATAGAGGACGAGAGGTATTGGGGTATAAGAGAAATACCCGTGGTATTCTAATGATTGAAGAACACTATAATTGTGTTCTGTGAGGAATGATAAGCTAGCACTGTGATAGTGTTTCGCTCTGCACTGATGTTGTGTATTGCTGTGATTTTGAGGAAATATCTTGTTGACATATTGGTATTGATGTTAAATTGACACTGTGAAAGTGTCATACTTTATACTGATTATGTGATTATTATGCGTGGCATTGATATGCTATGATATTGATGTTAGATTGACAATGTGAGAGTGTCATGCTTTATCTTGATTATGTGATTAGGTGAGCATTCTCTAGCCAGAGAATAGTGGACTATGGACCCCTTGGGAATGTGCCCTTAAGTGAATGATCTTCCTTGGGATAATCCATAGGCGTCCATGTAAATCGTGAGTAGATGTGCCTTTAAGTAGATGATCCTATTCAGGTATTGGACGACAAGTCCTGAGTAGTTGTGCCTTTAAGTAGATGATCCTACTCAGGCATGAGTCCTGAATAGATGTGCCCTTCAGTGGATGATCCTATTCAGGTACTCAGTGTGACGTCCTGAATAGATGTGCCCTTTAGTGGATGATCCTATTTAGGTACGCAGTGTGAAGTCCTGAATAGATGTGCCCTTCAGTGGATGATCCTATTCAGGCAATGTGAGTGGATTGTATATGTTTGTCTTAGGCTGCTATGTGCATGCAGCTTGTTCATGTGAGCCGTGAAGGCTGATTGTATGATGAAAACCTCAGGTATTGACTAGTGTCAGTGAGACTTTGGGGATGTGTCCTTGTTAGATGAGCTTCTTAGGCAGAGGCAATAAGTCCTAAGATAGGGTACCTGTTAGATGATCATTCCCAGATGATGGACTAGGTTACAGAGAACCTATCCATGGAATAGGTGTACTCTCAGTCGGTATGATGTGTTACCAATGTGGATGATATATATATATGACTGAGATGTGATATGAAATGAGAAAGCCTAAATGGCTGATAGATATATGGTAGTTGATGAGAGAGATAAGATGGCTACAGTTAAGCCAAGCTAGTGTATTTTTGTATGAAAGTGAACCAGGGGGAGGAAAGACCTCCAAGAACCCTGAGTTTACTGAGATTTTTATCTCACCCCGTGTGGGGCTTATGTTGCAGGTGCATAGGGCAGAGAAGATAGGTTTCTTGGTGAGAAGCCAGAAGGGTCAAGCATTGTTTGCTACTTGGATTAGAGTCAGAGATTGTTGAGGTAGTTTTCTGTCTTCTGCTATATCTATATAGATATGGTCTATATCTTCCTTGATTTGGTTGTTTTGTTTGGTTTGGTTATCTGGATCAAAAAGGGCTAGATGTAGCTGAACTTGTGATTTTGTTTATGTGCATGTATTTGTACCATACATAATGTATCAAGAAATATGATTCATATATGCTTCCGCAGTTTATTTTGTGATAATCTGATATGATGATAATGTTAATACACCGGGTGCACACGGGGTGTTACATTTTATGGTATCAGAGCCATAATTCTTGATGGAAGCATTATGTATGGTAATTTGGAGTTGCTCAGTACTGTTGTTTGAATATGTCTTGATTATTGCATGTGGGGACACTAGTGGTGAGCCTGATCATCTCACTAGTTTGGTGTACATGTGCAATGTCATGACCGGATTCTAGAGCAACAGTAGGATGTTGGAAGCCCAGATTGATCCAGTGGTGGCTGTGTTGACAGCCATGCAGCACGAGTTGGCTGCAAACAGGCAGATACAGGAGACTGTGCAGCGCGAGATGGCTGCAATTGTGAGATGTAGAAGCCTTGATGAAGGCTAGTTATAAGTTGTTTGAAGAGGTGAGAACTTTGAGTAAAGATGATAGACTGTTCTCTATATCTCTGACTTATGAAAGTAAAGATAGTGGCCATCAGGTTGGGAGGACCACCTGATAGAGGACCAGGTGTCCCAGGCTTAGGTTGATAATGAGATTGCAGCCGAGAGAGAGAAATGTTAGGAGCAGTGGATTTCTACTCTCAGTAGCTGAGAGGTTGTTATAAGGTTATAGCCTGCGGAATACGAGACCAACTTCCAGATAGATGTTTTCCCCAGAAATGCTAAAGGAAATAGCAGGCCAAGTGAGGGCCTTGTTCGGGGACTGATGACAATAGTTGGTCAAGTTTAATGAGTTGAGTTGCTGAGGCATGTTTCAGATGAATTCTGCTAGGTGCAGAAGAGGTGATGACCCAAGATTCAGAGGTGGATCCCTAAAGTTAGTCTCACCCCAAGGGTGATGCTTAGGGGGAAAAGAGTGATCATTAAAGCGTGTGCTTACTGGGCCATTTGATATGTTAGTCAAGTGCTCAGAATGATCCCTATGATAGAGAAAGTCCATCAGTGGACAATTGAGTTATAGCTACGATAGAAATCAGGGTAGCACCAACCGTAGGCTGGATTTATGCAGTGGAAGTCAGAAAGGCAGTTAGAACTCCTTGCCTGGTCAGAGATACAAATCTGATCGAGGCTATGATGTGAGAGTCTGGTGGGACTCTGGAGCTACTCTTTATTTTCTTTGAGAATGATATTGCATTATGGTTAAGCTGACTGAAGGTTAGGTTGTTTCTTTCTATGGAGGGTATCACTGCTCATAGAAAGCATTGTGGGGTGGATATGTACTGCATCAATGTGCAGTTTTAGTTTGATGGCAAAGAATACACAATTGAATTGTGCTACCTAGTTATGTCTACCTTTGAGATCATCCTGAGAATGGATTGGTCAAGCATGGAAGGATCTATTGTAGATCCTGGTGGCGAGCGAGTTCATGAGTATAATTCCAGAAAAGATGACACCGCTACCACATGAAAGAAAGACTGAGTTATCTGTGAATTGGTTCTTGATGTCGAAGTTGGTAACTATAGAATTGTCATAGGTATCCAAGTAAGTCCTAAGAGAATGTACCTGATGCAGATGATCTTCCTTAGGCATTGGGTGAAGTCCCGGAAGAATGTGTCCACTTGATGGACTATCTTTTCCAGGCAACGTTGTATGAAGCCTTAAGAGAAGGTATCCACGGGGAGGATGATCTCTCTTAGGCAAGGTGATATGGACACATATTGTTATATGTGCTATGTTTTATAACAACCATGAGGGCTGAATGATATGTAATTTGAATTTTATGATGTGATGCCGGGCATCTCAGAATTATTTCCAGAAATGGGAAAGAACCAGTGGAATGCCAAATTGGCAGAATGTGGGTACTGGCTAACTGAGGATTCTTTAGTCATGTGATGTGTACAGTTGGTGTATCAGAGGACCCCAGGGATATAGATTACTATAACTCCAGTGGGGATCCTACCTGACCTGAGTAAGGGTTAAGGCTTACTGTGACACTTCCAAGCGAGGGCTTGGAGGAGTGCTGATGTAGGGTAAGAAGGCTGCTGCCTAGGTTTTCAGGCAACTGAAGCCTCCTGAAGAGTTTTATCCTACTCGTGATTAGAGCTGATGTCTGTAACGAGAGTTACTATCTGTATGGTGATGGGTTAGTAGTGGCTAGTGACCATAAGAGTGGCAAGTACCTGGTGATTAAAAACCGCGGGGTATGAGATATAGACGAGGAATGAGATTCCTCAAAGGATGAATTTGAGTAGGATGCTGTGATAGATGTTTGGGCAGGAAGCATGTGAGTCTTACCTACACGATGACTTCAGATCCTAAGCTAGATGCACAGGGTGGTGATGTACACTCAACTGTGTCTAAAGGTGTTTGTGGTCTTGATTTGAGAAAGATCAAGATTTGTCAGGCTTGATATAGAGGGATTGAGAGACCAGGAACTGCAGAGGCGGTAAGTGTTATGATTGCGTAACAAGAGGTCTCTCGAAAAGCCCTGATTGGCTTTGTCCTGGCCGAGGCTTATAAGAGCCAGATCAGTATTTATCCAGATGTCGCCAAGAATTATCAAATCTGAAGAGAGATTTCTGGTGGCTAGAGGTGAAGAGAGAGAGAAATATAGCCAAACAGGTGGCTAAAGTATCTGGTGCGACAGAAGGTAAGATTGAGCATCAGAAACGTTGGTCAGACACAACCTTTATATCTCCCTGAGTAAAAATGGGATAACATTTCCATGACATGAAAAAGGGGACTGTATCAAACCCAGACTGAATGTGATTTCACCTGAATGATTATGATTTGATTGACCTATCCCGCTCATCTCTTACCTGTGTGATCTGACGACACCATGGAGACATCGGTTCGACGGTATGATGAGAAAATGATAAGATTATATGATGTCTTGGATAACGTTCTCTGAGATAGAGATCTGAAGTTCACCTTTAGGTCTTGAGGTGTTCTTCAGGAGGTTATGGGACCCTGCTTGAGCTTAGCACAGCCTACCGTCCATAAATGGGTGGTTAGACAGGGAGGATCTTCCTCCAGAATATTGAGATTAGATTGAGAACCTGTGCTTTGGAGCAGGGTGCCAGCTGGAAAAGACACCTACCTCTGATAGAGTCCTCATATAATGATGTTTATCATGCGAGTTTGGGGCATGATGGTACCTCAAGAGGTATGGTATGGTTGAAGATGCAAAGACTTCTGTGTATTGGACTAAGGTAGGTAAAAGGTAGTTCTTGGACCTGAGTTGGTTCAGAGGATTTTTGAACCGATCCCAATGATCGGAGACGAGTTGATGGGACCTCAGTGTCAACAGAAACGTTGCTGGTAGAGATGGTTTCGAATTTTGCGGACAAAATTCATAAAAGAGGGGGAGAAATATAGTACCCCAGCTCTGGCGCGGTCAGCGCGAGCTTCCGCGCGGTTAGCGCCGGAGCTCTTCATGAGAAAACCATGTCTGGGGTGTGGCGCGATCAGCGCTGGTTCGACGCGATCAGCGCCATGGTTCTGGAGTTTGACGCGAATGGCACCGGACTGGCGCGAGTGGCGCCATGGTCTCTGATGGATGGCGCGATCAGCGCCAGAGTGGCACGGTTGGCGCCATGGTCTCTGGACTGCCACGCGGTTGGCGCGAGAGTGGCGCTGATGGCGCCACGGCCACCACCATTGTGGCGCGGATGGCGCCAGAGGTGGCGCGGGTCGCGCCAGATCTCTGGCAGGCCACCTATATAAAGTCATGTCGTGTTTTTGGGAAGAAAAACACTATTCACCTTCTTCCTCTGGTCTAGGCAGCCATGGCTGAGCTAGGGAAGCTTCATACCTTCCATATACCTCCTCCAAACACCTCCTAATCCTTAATAAACATGATTAAACCTTGTGTGAACCAAATTCCAGCCTGAGATTTGAGAGAAAACCCCAATCCATGAGGAACCTTAGAGAGCTGAGTTTTGAGAGAAGAAGGAAACAATTCTTGAATGCCAGAGCTGGGAGAATGGATTCTCCAGCCTTCTTCAACAGATTTAATGTAAGAAACTTAGCTTTTATCGGTTAATTTGTGAATTGGGTAATGGGGTGAATAGTAACCTATCTGTGATAAGGCTGGAATTAGGCTTAGGTTCTTTAGAAAAGTATGATTAGGAGGTTGTCTTGGGGAATATGGGACCTTGAAATTAAAGTTCTGATGAAGTTTGGTTAAAAACCTGAGACTGGTCTGAGTAGGAAAAGGTTGAAGTAAATGAAAGGTACTAGGATAGGTATAAACCTAAGTGCCTTTATAGGAATTGTTCATGAGGCCAAATAAACGGTGAATATGCATTAATATGTTTGGTTTGGCCATGTTTGATAACTGCTGGTTTATGAATTTATAGAACAGTGAATTGCCTAATAGAGAGTCTTAGAAAGACTCTGAGACCATGGCCAGGCTGAGAGTGGTCCTACTAAGGATCTGTGAGTAGCCTATGAAGTGGTTGAATTGATAACCTTAAGATAGAGAATTGGGAAGTTATGGAAATGAATCATGTTTCCTTTCATTTAAACGGTTGAGAACCGTTGTCAGATGCCTGGTATAATGAGTCTGATATTAACTGTACTATTTGATTGCCAGAGGGCGAGACACGAGGGTGTCAGCAGCATGGATCAACCAGCTAAAGGCTGAGGATAAAGCACGACCATACCAGGTAAGCTCAGTGTTCTTTGGAGTGATTTCCCTGCTTTGGGGGTCACTGTTTTATTAGTTATGTACCTCATGTTGATAATGAACAATAGGTTAGTGTTCTGATTGATGATAGTATGGCATGATGATGAGATGGACACTGTACTAGTGTCCTATGATTGATGATAAACCTAACACTGTGATTGTGTTACAAATGATATTGGCTAGCTGATAGGTATGTCAGACAGGAATATGATAATTAGTGTTAACTAAACACTAGGATAGAGGACGAGAGGTATTGAGGTATAAGAGAAATACCCGTGGTATTCTAATGATTGAAGAACACTATAATTGTGTTCTGTGAGGAATGATAAGGTAACACTGTGATAGTGTTACGCTCTGCACTGATGTTGTGTATTGCTGTGATTTTGAGGAAATATCTTGATGACATGTTGGTATTGATGTTAAATTGACACTGTGAGAGTGTCATGCTTTATACTGATTATGTGATTGTTATGCGTGGCATTGATATGCTGTGATATTGATGTTAGATTGACACTGTGAGACTGTCATGCTTTATCTTGATTATGTGATTAGGTGAGCATTCTCTGGCTAGAGAATAGTGGGCTATGGACCCCTTGGGAATGTGCCCTTAAGTGGATGATCTTCCTTGGGATAATCCATAGGCGTCCATGTAAATCGTGAGTAGATGTGCCTTTAAGTAGATGATCCTATTCAGGTATTGGACGGCAAGTCCTGAGTAGATGTGCCTTTAAGTAGATGATCCTACTCAGGCATGTGTAACACCCCGTGTGCACCCGGTGTATTATCATTAATAATATCAGAATTGCGCTTAAAACGTTAATTCAAGGCAATGCGGAAGCGATTAGACCGTATTTCTTGTTCACATTATGTATGGATTATCAAACATAGCAATACACACACAAGTCAATAAGCATCACAAGCATCATATCAATAACATAACACATGCCCCTGCTGATCCATTTTATCACAATATACTCATAGACAGATAAACCAAATATCTCACTGTTATATCTTTTCTTGTGTAATAGGAGATAAGTCAAGTGAAGATCTGCCGGAGATCCTGGTGGGGAGTGAGTTATGGACATGTCTTCTAAAGAGATTATCCGACTACCACCGGAAAGGGAGATTGAGTCTCCATTGAGATGGTCTATGGTGAGATCCAGAAACAGCAGTAGGACTACTAATGCCCCCTCTGATCCAGTTGCGGCTGCATTGGCCGCCATGCAGCAAGAGATAGCTGCACATAGACAGACTCAGGAGGACATGCAGCGAGAGATGGCTGCAACCAGAGAAGTGAATGAAGCCTTGATGAAGGCTAATCGTGATTTGCTCGAGGAGCTGAAGATTCTGAGGAGGGATGACAGAGTATCCTCCACACCTCCTGCATATGGGGGCGAGGGTAGTCGCTAGCAGGTTGGGGGAGCCACCTGCGAGGGGACCAGGCGTCCCAAGTTGAGATGGAGAGTGATGTGGCAGCCAGAGGGAAAATGCTTATCACTTTTCGTAAGCATGACCCTCCAGCGTTTCTGGGCGAGTATGATCCAGTTGCTGCAGCAAGGTGGTTGCAAGCTCTATAGAAAATTTTTACAGTAGTGAGTGGAGAGCCCTTTAATGGATGATTCTCCTCAGGATTTAATGAGATGATTGCTTGCATGGCACTGAGTTACATGTGATTATGGTATGACTGGAATGGCCATGGATAGGCCAAATTTTTATATTATATGTATAACATTGAATCAGGGTAAAGGAGATGATCTCCAAGAACCCTGAGCTTGCTGAGATCATTATCTCACCCCGTTTGGGGCTTATGTTGCAGGAACTAATACAGGGGTAGCAGAGAAATCTCAAGGCAAAAGGCCTGAGACGGGATAGACTTTGATCAGCACACTAGGCATAGATATCCGAGCTTGTTGGCTCACATTTTGTATTTTGTCTGTATTCTGATACCTAGGGATGGCTTGTATAGTTTTGAAAACTATGTATATGATACAGTATGAAAAAGCATGTACTCTGTATATTAAACAGGTTCACCATATATGTATATAATATAGTTGATTTTTTTTTAAGCTTCCAATGTTGGTTTATGCTGAGGTTTGTTGCGCTATTCTGATACAATGACAATGTTAATACGCCGGGTGCACACGGGGTGTTACAGCATGAGTCCTGAATAGATGTGCCCTTCAGTGGATGATCCTATTCAGGTACTCAGTGTGACGTCCTGAATAGATGTGCCCTTTAGTGGATGATCCTATTTAGGTACGCAGTGTGAAGTCCTGAATAGATGTGCCCTTCAGTGGATGATCCTATTCAGGCAATGTGAGTGGATTGTATATGTTTGTCTTAGGCTGCTATGTGCATGCAGCTTGTTCATGTGAGCCGTGAAGGCTGATTGTATGATGAAAACCTCAGGTATTGACTAGTGTCAGTGAGACTCTGGGGATGTGTCCTTGTTAGATGAGCTTCTTAGGCAAAGGCAATAAGTCCTAAGATAGGGTACCTGTTAGATGATCATTCCCAGATGATGGACTAGGTTACAGAGAACCTATCCATGGAATAGGTGTACTCTCAGTCGGTATGATGTGTTACCAATGTGGATGATATATATATATGACTGAGATGTGATATGAAATGAGAAAGCCTAAATGGCTGATAGATATATGGTAGTTGATGAGAGAGATAAGATGACTACAGTTAAGCCAAGCTAGTGTATTTTTGTATGAAAGTGAACCAGGGGGAGGAAAGACCTCCAAGAACCCTGAGTTTACTGAGATTTTTATTTCACCCCGTGTGGGGCTTATGTTGCAGGTGCATAGGGCAGAGAAGATAGGTTTCTTGGTGAGAAGCCAGAAGGGTTAAGCATTGTTTGCTGCTTGGATTAGAGTCAGAGATTGTTGAGGTAGTTTTCTGTCTCCTGCCATATCTATATAGATATGGTCTATATCTGCCTGGATTTGGTTGTTTTGTTTGGTTTGGTTATCTGGATCAAAAAGGGCTAGATGTAGCTGAACTTGTGATTTTGTTTATGTGCATGTATTTATACCATACATAATGTATCAAGAAATACGATTCATATATGCTTCTGCAGTTTATTTTGTGATAATCTGATATGATAATAATGTTAATACACCGGGTGCATACGGGGTGTTACAGGAGGCGACTTGGGAGCAAGAGCAGGAGCTGATGCAGCTATACCCCGAGTTGCTTGACAGGCATGTCTTTGAATTTTACGGACAAAATTCTTAAAAAGGTGGGGAGAATATAATAACCTAGATTTCAAAAAAAAAATCTCATGCTAACAGCGTGGGATGCGGCGCCAATAGCGTGAGATTGCACCAGAAGGCTATTTCATACGGCCTTATGGAGCGATTAGCGTCAGTTTGGCGCGATTAGCGCCACAGACGCGCCCAGTTGGCGCGGTTAGCGCCGTAGTGGCGCAATTAGCGCCATAAGTGACCAGGAAGCCTTTTGTTGCGTGAATTTGGCGCGATTAGCGCGGGAACGTCGGCATTACCAGTATTTAAAGGCTGAAATACGAAATTTGGGGCCATTTTCACTTCTCCTTCTTCCTCTAAACGTCCACCACCATTTCTGAGGCTCCCAAGCTTCTTGAGCCTTGTTTTTTCACCAAAATCATTCCCTTTGATCACAAATCTTGTGAGAAACTTGTTGGAAACCATAATCCTTCATCCTTTTTTTTTTTCTCTTATAATCCCTTAATTTAAGAATCCCTTTTCTCAAGGGAAAGTTGGAAAAGCTCAAGATAGGCGAGGAACAGCGGCGATCTACGGACACCTGAGCCTGGAGAAGGGGTTCAGAGGTCTTCCCTGCCGTTTCTAAGGTAAGAAACTCGAGTTTTACCGATTAAATTGTGATTTGGGATTTGGGTAAATAGTGACCCGCTGTTGATAGAGCTAGAATTTGCTCTGGGTCCTTTAGAAATATGTGTTTAGAACACTTTGGGGATGAAAAATTAGCTCTCAGATTGTAGTTTGGTGAACTTTAAATTCTGGCTCTAGGAAGTATGCATATGTGGCTTGTGCTGAGTCACTTGATGATATTGAGACATGCAAGAGCCTTAATTGATGGTTTGTTATGCCTGAAAGGCCAGATGAATGGTGCCTTGGGTGTGGTATGGACCGTTCAAGCTACAGTTGAATTCTTGAGGTATTGGTTTGGAAAGGGCTTTGAGCCCATTGTGGGAGGCTTGTATTGAGTCTGTAGTGACTCTAATGCCATGTTTAAGTTGTAATAGACTTTTGAGGGTCTATGAGAAGCCTGGTGTGTGCTGGGCTATAATAAACCTTAAGTTAGAAGATAGAGAGGTTAACATGGAAGGGAAGAGTGTTTCCTTTCATATGAACGGTTGAAAACCGTTACTGATTGTCTATTTCATGCCTATTGTAGGGCGTGAGACGCATATCACTGGTAGAGGTCACCACAAGACTAGGAGAGCTGATTCTGAGCTGAGAACAGGTAAGCTCAGTGTTCTTGGGGAATATCTCCCCTGCTTGTGTTTCATTACACCCAAAATGGGTGATTGTTTAATATATCTTGTGCACTGATGCTGTATGATGCTATAATACTGATATATGTGTCTGATATTGATGAAATGTCTTGTTGGCATGTTGGTAACTGAATGCTAGTTAAATCCTGAGATAGGATATGCATGTATTGTGTACACTGGGATAGTGTATGATTTGTATTGATTATGATGATGCTGTATGATATGATTGCATAAGAATTTACTGGCCAGTAGGATAAGGAACTATGGACCCCTTGGGAATGTGCCCTTAAGTGGATGATCTTCCTTGGGATAATCCATAGGCGTCCATGTAAATCCTGAGTAGATGTGCCTTTCAGTAGATGATCCTATTCAGGTATTGGGCGGCAAGTCCTGAGGGAATGTGCCCTTAAATGGATGATCTTCCTCAGGCATGAATTGAGTGAGTCCTGAATAGATGTGCCTTTAAATAAATGATTCTATTCAGGTACTCAGTGGAAAATCCTGAGAGAATGTGCCTTCAGTGGATGATCTCTCAGGTAATGTGTATTGGTTGTGTATGTTGCATTATGCAGCTTGTGTGTAGATGGGCCGTGAAGGCTAATTGAATGATTGATGATTATGTGATAATAATACTTCTATTATGTTGTCTATGCATGCTAGAAAGTAAACCAGGGGGGAGGGAAACCTCCAAGAACCCTGATTTTACTGAGATGATTATCTCACCCCTGTTTGGGGCTCATGTTGCAGGAACTGAGACAGAAGTTGCTGAGAGATCCCAAGGCAAGAGGCCTGAGTTGGGATAAAGTGGTGGATAACCCTAGGTTTAGACGACTGAGCTTGATAGCTCATGTTTTGTTTATTTTGCTTGTATTTTGGATACCTAGGGAATATTTGTATAGTTTTGAGGAAATGTATCTTGTATTAGACAGAGATTCACCATATATGTATATAATTTGTATTACACTTGATTAAGGCTTCCTTTATTATTTATTTCTATGCTTGCTGCGTTACTCTGATATTCTGATAATGTTAATACGTCGGGTGCACACGGGGTGTTACATGAAGATTCTATTTCTAGGTTAGCAATATTAATTTTTACTCCTTTAGTTGGAGGATATTCTGATTCTATAATCTTATCCTCTGTAGTTTTCCATACAATTGTATTTCTAATTATAGGATTAATTATTTTTTCTTTATTAAAAATCCAATCAAAGAAATAAACATTAATTTCATTTCCTTCCAGCTAATTATAATAATCTTGTCTAATTTTATCTCTCTCTTCATCATTATATGTATTAAAAAACCATTGTCTATTCTCTTTATTATATTCTGCCAAAAAATCTTGTTTAATCCATTCTTTATCTATTTTAAAAGGTTCTAACTCTCTAGTTAAAACATGAGATCTAGTCGGAGAATATTGAGGAGAAGAATTATCATCTTGATATACAGGTTTAGATATTTTTGGATTACTCTTATCTAACCCTGTTAGATCTAAATCTATAGTTGATCCACTTATAGAATATCTTGATGGTTGTCCTTTATAAATCATATGAGGTTCATTTATCTTTAATGACTTTATCTATTCAATTTTAGCCTTATATCTATTCCATCTTCTATAATTTCTCTTATCTGTGTATTATATACTTTTGGTGGTTCTAATATATCCTCTATTTTCATTCTTCAAGAATATTTTTCATAACTTCATCATGATTTAGTTGTCTAGGAACTTGAACTTGAGATTTATGTAAGTTAGCTTCTACTAAAATAGTTTCATTTTTATTAGATGATCTTAATGCTCTAAAATTATAATCTATTTTTGTTACTTTATAATATATTCTAAATATTATCTGTACTGGATCTGTTACCCCTTTAACAATATTATGAGGTACTTGTACATGTAATTTTATTGAGGTACTTGTATATTTATTTCTTAAATTTATTGCAAAATGTGGATAACAATTAAAAAAGGATGGACCATCATGTAAATTGCTTTCTAATATAGCTATTATAGAATCTTTAAATTGTACCAATCTTGTATCTCTTAATAACATTAATATAGGAGTATTTACTCCTAATCGATAATTGGGTTTTGCCGCCGCTACTTGTATCAATCATAAGTGGATAAAATTAAATCATTTCTTTATATGTTCATCTAGTATACTTTGTTCTAAAACATTTATTATTTTATTTTCTTCTGTTCCTGGATAACTATATTCTACTACATGTATTTCGTCTTTATTTTTATTTGATGAAAATATACTATGATTTTTATAAACTTCACTCTTTTTTATCACAGGTATTGACCAATCCTAAACCATAAGCAAAATGTATATTCATAGACTTCCCTATAATGTAGTTCAACACAAAAGTTTGTTATACTTTGATATGTGCTCTATCTAGAAATGAGTACAATAAGATCCATAGACTCAAGATAGCCAAAGAGATATGGGACTTGTTGAGCATCAACTATGAAGGAACGAAAGATGTTCAACTGAGAAAAGCTGCCATTCTAACAAGGCATTATGAGAGCTTCTCCATAAGAGAAGGAGAATTTGTGGATGATATGTTTGGAAGATTTCAAGTAATTTTAAATGGACTTGAACCTCTGATACACACCTTCACCAAAGCTCAGAGAAATTTTAAGATCCTAGACAACTTTTCCAAGGTGTAGGAACCAAAAAAACCAACCATCCAAGAAGCTAGAAATCATAAAACTCTAGCATATGATGAACTGTTGGGCATCCTAAGAGTTCATGAAGTTCATATTTAGAACCGAGATCATCTTCCAAAGAGAGATTCCCTAACCCTTAAGTTTGGTGAGACTAGCTCCAGACGAGAAGAAAAGAAAAGCTCTTCTAAAGCTCTTAGTGCAGATGGCTGAGTTTGATTGATCAAATAATAGTTTTGGAGATTCCACAGATGCTGAAGTGGCTCTCATGTTCAGGAAGTTCAAGTAGATGATGAAGAAGAAAGGAAATTTTCAGCGCTCCTCCAAAAGAAAGGACAAAAGAGTAAAAAAGAAATATAAGGAGGAAAAGAATGAGATCATCCGCTTCAAATGTTGCAAATTTGGACAGATGAAGGCTGATTTTAGTAGTGGGAAGACTCAAACAATGAGAAGAGTAGCAATTCAGACGATGAACATGCCAACATCTTTCTGATGACAAATACAGATGAAAAGATTGAGATGAAAACTTCTTCTAACACTTCATGAAACAATGAAGAAGATATACCCTATGATGTTCTGCATTAGAATTTTCATATGATTTCACTTTAGTGCAAAAAGTATAAAGAAAAAGATAATGTAATTGTTTTAAAAAAAACTTTGAAGAAATCAAATGATATTCTAGAAAATAAAATTCAAACTCTAGAAGAGAATGTGATACTGGCTAGTAATAGATGAATCCTCTACAACTGAAAAACTTAGAGAGGAAGTAGCATGTCTTAAAGAAGACTTTGGGAAGTTTTTGGAAAGTTGAAACACATTAATTATGCTTTTAAAATTCCATCAACACCCCTAAGATAATTCTGGCGTAGGATTAGAGAAAGGGGCATCATCCTCCAAGTCACAGTTTGATTCAGACAAATATGACTTATGTGGCGAGTCTGGACATTCCAACTTCAGATGCATCCATAAGAAGAAGCAGATGTCTAAGGTTACTAATGCTCATAGACCCAAAAAGATTTGGGTACCAAAATCTCATATTGTTCCTATTGCAGATATCCTTGGTAGGAAAAGGCTAGGGTTTAAATGGTACTTGGAAAATGATGCTCACAACACATGATGGGAGAAAGGTCTATGTTCCTCGGCCTAAAGCCAGTTGAAGGAGGAGCGATTGCCTTTGGAGGCATGGGTAAGAGGCAGATTACTGGTATAGGTGTAACACCCTAAAATTTCGATAACTGAAAATAGATATTTTGTGTATTTGTTGTGATTGTTTGATAATTTGATTGGTTTAGATTAATTGAAATGCTATGTGAAATATCCATGCGCAATTGCTTGGTGTAGATGTCAAGTTATGTGGATTTGTTGGAGCTGCGTTGTAATTGAATGATTTTGAGTTTGAGCCAAAACCTATTTTAGTAAAATCACCATTCGTAATTGGTTAACCGTTGGATCAACTTAAATTTTTAAAGGTAGTCTCCTAACCCATATATGCAACTTTTGACCGTTGGGATTGGAGAAATAACATCTGAAGAGTGAGAAATTAATTTTTCACAAAAGCAGAAATTTTAAAATTGGGTCAGCTCGCCCAGACGAAATTTGGCAGGCATTGTGGCTCACCTGGGCGAGTCAAAGCGGTGATCAATTCGTACCAGTAGCAAAAATTATGAAAATGGAGCTTTTTGTCTTTCCCAAACCTTCCCCCAACCTCCCACCATCACCCTCCACCACCTAAGACCACCGGTGACTACCACCAGCCATCGCCGCTTGCCGTTGGACCACCGCACGAAGAGGAACACTTTAATCGAAGATGAATCTCCAATCCTCCTTTCTTGATTTCTATGAGGTAATCTTGGTTTCCTTTGTCTTCTCTTAGCTAGTTTAAGCTTTTCTTTGTGTCTCTTCTGTTTTGGTTACTGTTGTTGGTAGTTTTATACTTCCTTTGAAAACCCTTTGAAAATGAGATGTTGTAAAAGTCTCCTTTTTATGAAATTAATATCATTTTTGTGATCCTTATTGAATCCCGGTCACATTGGTATGATCGAAATTTCAAAATGGTGTCATTTTGATGTGGACTCCAAAAACACCATTTTAGCCCCTTCTTAAATCTGAGTGGGTATTTGACCCTGAATTCTAATGTTAGCCTTGTTTTTGAAATCTATACTAAATTATCTTCAATTTGGTACATAGAGCTTTATGTTTGGGCTAAAGCATGTGAACTTGAGAGATCCCAAAACGACATTTCAAGGAGCTAACAGAGGGATATAGATAGGTAAGGGGAGTTTATTATTTAGTTGTAGTTTTGGTACCATAGTTGGGGGCCAGGAAGTCCAACTATGAAGATAACTACTTGTCCCTGCTGTATACTGATTTTTCAAGAAAAAATAAGTTTTTAACTAATGAGATGCGATGTAATTATGAGTGATGTGTGTTTGTTTCTGTGTGTGCTCGTTTTCAAGGCAAATGATGTTTTTAACTAATGGGATGCGATGAATTTGCTTGTTGATGGATAAAACTGTGAATGATGTTGTTGTTGTGCTAATTGAATTTTTGGAAAAAGTCTTAATTACAGAAGAGACTGTGTCCAAAATTTTATAATTCATTCTCTATTTAATTCTTTACTAAATTTTTAAATGGGCATGAGGGTTTATTTTCTATATTGTAATCCTTCTCTTTAATTTAGAATTTTCCTAAAATACCAGTCTCGTGGTACTATGGATTGTGAATGAATGAGATGATATTGATGATTATGATGAAGATGTTGAAATGAGATAATGTTTACGTGGTTGGTGGTGTTTAAATGAGATAATCATGATGCAGTTGACAATGTTCAAATGAGGTAATGTTGATGTGGTTGATGATGTTGAAATGAGATGAGTTTAATATGTATGATGATGATATTCAGATGATGTGATGTGGATGTTGATAATGACATTGATGAGAGATAATGTTGATGTGAACAATGTCATTGTATGGTGTGAATATACATGGACACCCATGGGGGGTACATGACTGGTTATCCTTGCGGGGAAGGATTTGTTCCTAGCCAGGTCATGCATTGATGGTGCCCATGGTTGTCATTGTATGATGTGGATATACATGGATACCCATGGGGGGTGCATGACTGGTTATCCTTACGGGGAAGGATTTGTTCCTAGCCAGGTCATGCATTGATGGTGCCCATGGTTGTATGTTGTATATGTACATGTGGGGTACAATGACCAGTTGGTTATCCTGCGGGGAAGGATTTGTTCCTAGCTACGGTTAGTGCATCGATGAGCCCACATTGGTGTGCTATGTATGTACATAGGGGTGCATGACTGGTCATCCTTGCGGGGAAGGATTTGTTCCTGGCCATGGTCATGCACTGATGGTGCTCATGTTTCATACTTCATGTTGCATTGATGGAAATAAAATGATGGACAGTAAGTACCGGGGTACTAGGGGGCAATCACACTGTTTGAAACTCCCTTAAGACTCAGGGCTAATCACCATAGGGGGAAGCGACCAGTGCACGACAGGGTGACCTCGACGAGCTACTGCATCATTTTTTTGAGAGAGGATATTTCCATGAGGATGATACCACATTGCATTCTGAGAGTTGAGTCAGGTGCATGCATCATTCTGAGCAGAATTGTGTTGAATTGTGGAAAAGTGGATGACTAGTTATTGCATGTGGATGTGTAACTGATTAATTTTAGGAATGGTTGGAGTTGTTATTGCTATTCTCTTTTGATTAGGTTATATGGTACTTGTTATTTTTGGTAAGATAAACTCACCCTTGCATTTGTTGTATCGTGTGGTTGGTACCTGTGATGATCGCAAACCCTCATTTGTGGGAGCAGATAAGCAACAGTAGGTGACCTTGGAGGGAGATTCTTCTTTCTGGTTGGCGCTGCCGAACCGACGTAATAACATTGGAACTCTTTTTAGAAAAGAGTTGTGTTTTGTTAATCAACTCTTTCTTAGATAGTCCCTTGATTCTTTTTGTTGGTCATGTAATTCCAAACGTAATTATTTGTAAATACAACTAGATTATGTTCTCACAGGTGAATGATATGTAATGTTTTAAATGTACATCCATATGTATCCATTTATGAATTTGTTCCGTTGTATGATACTTGTATTATCGCGAAAAGTTTTACTACCATTTTCGTAACCAAATTAATGGAGTTTTTATTAAAATTTGAAGTTTACATGATTAGAGTTAGTGATATCGTAGCGGCAAGGCAGGTCATTACAATAGGTAAAATCAATATTCCCTCTCTAGCCTCCATAGACAACGTCTTATATATTGAAGGTCTGAAAGTGTTCAACAAAAACCAATAATGTACAATCAAGACAAAAGATGGCAAGTCTTTCTTTATTGTTAGATGACACAACAATCTGCATGAGATTGATCTAATAGATTTGAATAAACAAAATGCAATGTGTTTACTTTACAAAGAAGATGAAATATGGATTTGGCACAAAAAATATGGGCATGTCAATTTGAAACATATTTCAAAATTATCTACAAAAAGTTTAGTAAAAGGACTGCCTAAGATTTGTTGGAAAACCCATCTTTTCTATGAAGCATGTCAACAAGGGAGACATATCAAAACTTCTTTTAAATCTAAAGGTATTTTTTTCGGTACCAAACCATTACAATTGTTGCACTTTGATTTGTTCAGACCAACTCAAACGATTAGTCTAGAAGGTAAGAAATATGGCTTTTTCATAGCTGATGACTACTCAAGATATACATGAGTTCCTTGCACATAAACATGAGTCTTTCAAGGTCTCTGAGATATTTTGTAAGAGGTTCAAAATGAAAAAGGATTTTGCATTTCTTCTATCAGAAGTGACCATGGAATTAAGTTTGAGAATGCTAAGTTCAAATCATTATGTGAAAGGAATGGTATTTTTCACAACTTCTCTTCACCGAGAACACCTCAACAAAATGGGGTAGTTGAAATGAAAAATAGAACTATGCAAAAAATGGCTAGGACCATGCTTTGCGAAAGCTCACTTCCTAAACACTTTTGGATAGAAGTAGTAAACACAACTTGCTATGTTCAAAACATAATATTGATAAAACCATTGATAAAAAAGACTCCTTATGGACTATGGATAGGAAGAAGACCCAATATTTCATACTTTCATCCATTTAGATGTGAGTATTTTATCCTTAACACTAGTGATCAATAAGCAAAAAGTTTGACTCAAATGTGGATAAAGGAATTTTCCTAGGATATTCTGACACATCTAAAGCTTTCAGAGTGTTTAACTCAAGAACTTTAGGCATGGAAGAAACCATTCATGTTAAGTTCTATGTTGGTTTAACAATTGATAGGAAGCTATTAGGTTTTAAAGATGATTTTGCAGATATACAGATTGGTTTGTCTATTGCTCCTAAGGTAGATAAAGTTAAGTAGTATGATGAAATTCCTCCTCCGACTGGAGGGTAATCTAGCCAAAAACCTAAAATCGAGGATTAGAAATTTGTTAACTACCACCCTTAAGATCAAATCATTAGAGATTAGACTGAAGGAGTCAGAACCAGATCATCATTCAAAGATCTTGTTTGTGTCTTAAGCTCTCATGTCTAAAATAGAACATTAGACAATAGATGAAACACTGCCAGATGACGATTGGATCATTGCAATGGAAGAAAACCTCCACTTGTTCACCAAAAATGATGTTTGGACACTTGTTCCCAAGCTTGAGAACAAAAGCATCACTAGAACAAGATGAGTATTCAAAATAAGCTAGATGAACAAGGTAAGGTGGTAAGGAACAAAGATAGATTAGTAACTCAAGGCTATAACCACCAAGAAGGTATAGACTTCACATGAACCTTTTCTCATGTTGCTAGACTTGAAGCTATAAGAATCACATGCTTGCCTTTGTTGCTCATAAAAATATAAAGTTATTTCAAATGGATGTTAAAAGTTCTTTCTTAAATGGCTTTATTGTAAATGAAGTATATGTCAAACAACCTCCTAGGTTTGAAGATCACATTCTTCGAGACCATTTTTCAAACTTAAAAGGCTCTTTATGGTTTGAAACAGGCACCACGTGCTTGGTATGACAAATTGAGTTGTTTTCTTTTAGAAAATGGTTTTATGAGAGGCGAAGTAGTTACAAATACTTTTAGAAGATGCCAAACCAATGAAAACACCTATGCATGCTTTCAATCTTCTAAGTAGAGAATTAGATAAATCAACATATCAGACGATCTACAAAGGTATGATTGACTCACTTTTGTATTTAACTGCTAGTAGACCTGATATTATGTATAGTGTATGCATGAGTGTTAGATTTCAGTTTGATCCTTGAGAGTCTCATCCCAACACTATTAAGAGGATCTTACGCTACCCAAAGTTTGTCTATAAGAAAAATCAAGATTTCAAGTTAGCAGGATACTGTGATGTAGACTATGCAGGAGACAAAGTTGAATAAAAAAGCACAACTGTTGGATGTCACTATATTGGACCTTGTCTAATATCCTAGACAACTAAGAAACACAACTCCATCATTCTATCTACAGCAGAAGCTTAATATGTGTTTGCTGCAAATTGTTGCTCACAATTGCTAGAACAATATACCAGTATATTGTGACAACAATAGTGAAATCAATTTGTCTAAGAATATCATACAACATTCAAAGGCTAAGAATATTGAGATAAGATATCATTTCATTCATGATTATGTGCAAAAAAGTGTGTTTGATATGAAGTTTGTAGACATAGTTCATCAATGGGTTGATATCTTTACTAAGCCTTTGTGTAAAGATCGCTTTCTTTGTATTAGGGAACATTTCAATATGGTTAGTTTATCAAACTAATATTTATGCTACACTGTCTAAGACGATGGAATCATCCTGAAGTCTTTCATTAATCCGTTTGGACTAACGAGTGTTCAAGTGTACAGGCGAAAGAGAAAGTGTATTCATAAAGATAAAAACCTTATGTCTTCTCTCAAAAGATGTGTGCAACCCTTTTCACCATGATTGAAAATAGTTTTTGAAAAATATTAAATGTGGTTTGAACTATTACTGTCAGTTTTCAAACACATAAAAGGTTAGGGTGGGTTTTCAAGATCTTCTTCTGAAGTCTTGAACACTCAGAACTTTTTGTGTTTTTGCTTGCGTCTGAAAACTCAACCTTTCAATAATCTCATCTTTGCTTTCAAAACTTTTAATCTTTGTGAAAAATGGCACCCAAGAGAAGGAAGCTTATGTGGATTCCTTCATCCTTGGACAATGGGTGAATTTCCAAAGTCTAGAAGAAGAGGTTTACCTTGTTAAAGGACTTTTTGATCGAGTTGGGTGGATTGCATTGCTCGACCATTTTAGTTCCTAGAATTATGGTCCATATGCCTTGTTCTGGGGAACTGCGAGACAGATCAAAATCAACATTAGAGGCACCGTGAATGGAAAAAAGTGATAATCTCTCCTGCAACCATAATTGTTGCGTATGGATGTATAGAAGAGGGTTTGGTGTTTGACAAGGACTAGGAGAAAGAAATAACCCAGAAAACCATGGACATTATGCTTTACGGTCGTCCACACCAAGTCACATAAGATAAGAAGGCAATCACTAGTTTCCTAAGAAATGCAAACTTAACTTACATGTGTAGACTTATTCATGGCTTCCTGTTCAACATGGCGGGAAAAAAGGTGAATCTTCCTGAAGTCATCTTTTATTACTAGATACAGGCCTTCAAAGACAGATTCAATCCCAAAGTGAAAAAGAATCATGTTCCTTTTGGGATGTTATTCACTCAGATCATGTGAAACGCTGGAGTGGATGTGTCTTCTATGGAATGATCTGTTGGAGCCTCACATCTTAAATGGGTAACCTTTGTAAAGATGGGAATTGCTAATAATTTCCCAAAATATGCTCAGAAGCATATTAGAAAAAGGTTAAGAAAGAGCCCAAGGTGGAACCACGATCTGTGGTTCGCCAGACGATGGGAACTTAGAATCAACCTATCGATATTGAGTTTGAATTCTCATCTCAGCAGACACATAGGGAGTAAGCCCAATCCAAACCAGCCAACCTAGACCCAAACTACCCACAAAAAGAAAAATACCCCTCTATCTTTATTTGAACCAACCCTTCAGACCAACCAAAAAGACAAAGAATTAAATTGTCTCAAATTAAAATCTTTTAAGTGCAACTCTAGGAAGTTTTTATTCAAGTGAAAAAAATCAGGTCATACAACAACTTTTATTGATGGCATATGAGGATTTTGCAGCTGGATGTAACTCGACTGAGGAGCAACCGCCACCAAGGAAGAAAGCCAACATAGGTGGCAGAGGAGGTGGCCCCAAGTGCACTTGAGGACATTTGTCATTTTGTATTATTATTATTTTATTACTAATTGAAAAGAGGCACTCGTGCCTTTATCTTTATTTCTAAAAGAAAGAAAAAAGTAGTTAAAGAAATTAACAATAACAATTTTTTTAGGGAAAGTGACAACATTTACATCTTGAATGTTTATGAAAGAAATAAAAGCACAGTAATATATATTAAAGGGTAATTTAGGAATAAAATATGTGTACACCAAAAGAATTAATTGCCTTTATTAATAGTTAAAGATTATATATTCGACTTATAATTTTTTGTACAATTTTTTTATGTTCTACAAACTTATATTTAGTAGTTTATGTTTGCCTTGTTTTTAGAACAACAACTAACATAAATTTTGTAACGACCTACCTTGTCACTATGATATCACCACTCTATGTTGGATATAGGGGAAGCAACAAGAAGAATGAAGCTTTTGACTTAGAAGAATGTTTTGAGCTTTTCACATATCTTGAAGATTGAAATCCAAAATGAAGTGTATGAGAAGTCAATCTGTTGATCCTTGTATATGCATGCATATAATCATTTACATGCTTAAGTATTTTCATCAAAGAATCAAAGCTATTTCGAAAAAGAACTAAATGGGTAATGTTTTTGGAAAAATATAATTTCATTGTTTTAATTGATTACATAGAAGATTAATCGATTATTTAGTTCATGTTTAAAACTGCAAAAGCTTTGATGAACATTTTAATCGATTACACCACGGATTAATCGATTATTTGGTTCGTGTTTAAAACTGGAAAAGTTTTAATGAATATATTAATCGATTACCAAACATTTATAATTGATTACATAGTGTAAATCAAAGTAATACATTGCTGCTTTAATCGATTACTATTTATAGTAAATCGATTACACAAGCTATCTTGAAAATCATGTTTTCACTAATTTAATCGATTACCATTATTCGTAATCGATTACATATGCTATTTGAAAAAGCTTGCTTCATTGTTTTAATCGATTACTGATATTCATAATCGATTACACATGTTGTCTCTGAAATAAAACTTTTCTGATTTAATCGATTACAGCTCGGATTAATCGATTATCTTGTTCGTTGTGAAACCTAGAATGGAGTCTTGAACACTTAATCAATTAAGTGACACTTTAATCGATTACTTAATACATTTTAATCGATTATTGGGCGCGTGTAATCGATTACACATTGTTACAAAAATCTGTTATAAATAGAAAGAAGGCTTGGCTTGAAATATAACTTGAATACTTCAAATTTTCTGAATATGCACAAGCCTTCTAAGAGTTAGAAAGTGATTTTCTAGGTTTACTTACTTCTTGTCCCGCTATTTAATCTTCATGGGTATTAAATGATTTCTTGGGCAAGAAATTTCAAAAGAGTAATGGAGAGCATGTTCTGAAATTTTGTTTCTGCAATTCAACCTTGATTGGTAACTCATATGCATTCATATTCATTGGATCATCAGGTTGTTTTTCTCCATAATCTTTGAGTGTAATTTCATTTTTGTAATTTCTATTATTTGATGCTATTGTAAAGTGTTCTTTGAAGCTTGTTCTATAGTAGTGTTCTCTAGGGAGTAACAGAGTAGTATTCTCTTGTTCTTGATCATTAGGAGTCTAATAGGGTTTTAGGTTTCTATTCTTTATCTAGGGTTGATAAAGAGAGATTGTTGTAAAGCTAGTAAGAACTAAATTTTATAATAGTGGAACTCTAATCTAGTGTTGATTGGAAGAAACGGGATGTAGCTTCTTTTGAGAAGTGAACCAGAATAAATTGTTTGTGTTGATTTTCTTTATCTCTATCTCTTCAAGTAATCTTGTTCATTTGTTCTTGGTGTTATTATCATTACTCAACAAGTTCTGTTTTGAGCTATTGATTTCTTGTGCTAAGTAATTTGATTGATTAAAAGCATTGTTGGTTTCAAAGTGATTAAGATCCTTAACTCTGATTTTATAAACATTTTTAAAAGACCAAATTTAAACCAATTCACCCCCCTCTTGGTTATTATGAGCATTCCTATTGTTTTCAATTGGTATCAAGAGCAGGTTCTTGAGTGTTATTCAAGATCAATATCTTTCTTTAAAAAGAAAATGAATACCACAAAAATTACCTTCAAGGAAGGTGCCTCCCTCAATCGTCCTCCGATGTTTGAAGGAGAGCACTTCAGTTTTTGGGAAAATAGAATAAAAATCTTTATTCAATCAAATGACCTAGGTGCTTGGAATGCAATAGAAAAAGGTCTTGTGATTCTTATAAAAACTGTTGGTAATGATATGATTCCCAAAGAATGGGATGAAATGACAGATGCTGAAAAGAGAGTGGTTCAATATGATTTTAAAGCTAAGGATATGATTACTTTTGCACTTTCCTTTGATGAATTCTTTAGAACTGTTAGGTGCAAAAGTGCAAAGGAGATGTGGTAGATGTTGGAGATAACTCATGAAGGTACAGATGAAGTAAGAAGATCAAGGAAGCATGCCTTAATACATGAGTATGAAATGTTCAAGATGAATCCCACAGAAAACATATCTCAGTTTCAAACAAGATTCACTCACATAGTAAATCATTTTCTTGGTCTTGGAAAGATTTCTTTTGCTGAATAATTGAATATCAAAATCTTGAAGTGTCTCACAAGACCATGGCAACCAAAGGTGACAACAATCAAAGAATCAAAAGATCTATCCAAAATGTTCATGGCTGCACTATTTGGTAAGCTTCTTGAGTATGAACTTGAAATGTCACAACTAACCAATGCAGAAGATGTAGAAAATAAACATAAAAGCATAGCCTTGAAAGCTGCATCCTCAAATGTGGAAAAAGTGGAAGACAGAAGTGAAGAATATGAAGAAGACAACATGAATTTGATTGTCAAAAAGTTCAGCAAGTTCTTCAGGAGAAACAAGAACAAAAAGTTCACAAAGAACAACAACAACAACAACAACAACAACAACAACAAAAGGAGTGACAACAACTTCACTTGCTTTGAATGTGGTAAGCCTGGCCACATTAAATCTGAATGCTCTATCTTTTTGAAAAAGCAACAAGGTGAAAACAAGATAAATAAAGAAGGAAAGCCTAAGAGAGCCTACATAGCTTGGGAAGATAATGAGTCAACAACTTCTGAATCATCAACTGAAGATGAAGAAGCAAATGTGTGTCTCACTTCCACAATTAATGAAGATGATGATCTCTCAAGTGCTGAAACTGAGGTAACTTCTGAATTTGATCAAGTCATTGATGTCTTTCATGAAATGTATGAAGAAGCGAAGAAGCTTACAATATCCAATAATAAGCTAAAAGGAAATCTTAGATGACATGTTACAAAAATTACAGAATTGCAAGCTAAAATTTGTGACTTGAAAGAAGAAAATGAAAAACTTGTTTCAAGTTACAAAATGAATGGATGTGTATGTGCTTCTTCTTCATCTAATGTTGACAAATACAATATGTTGCAAAAGGATTTTGATGATTACAAAAGAAGTCAAGGAGAAAAATACATGTTACTCCTATCTATGAATAGTGATTTGATTGATCTTTTAAGAAAACTTTATAAAGGTAGATGCAACTTAGCTGAAATGATAAGTGTGCAAAAATATGCTAGAGATACTTCTGGTTTGGGTTACAAACAAGGCTCAAAGTCTTTTGGCAAAACTATATTTGTACCACTAAAACAGAAAAATCAAAAGAATGTCTATGATTCAAAGATCAATCAAAATACTTACTCAAGGAATTCATTAAAATCTGTAACTTGCAACTATTGTATGATGAAAGGACATACTTCTTATAAATGCTATGCTAGAAGATTCTATGTGCCTAATGGAGAATGTATTTGGATGTAAAAGAAGAAGAAAGTGGCTAACCCCTATGGACCCAACCTCAATTGGGTACCTTCCTTTGAAAATTTATTTGAATTTTGCAGGTATGTCTAAGAGCAAGATCATCATTATGGTATCTTAATAGTGGATACTCTAGACATATGATCGGTGACATATCAATGCTCACAAATCTGACTCTTAAAGATGGTGGATTTGTCACCTATGGAGACAACAACAAAGGGAAGATAATAGGTGAAGGAAATATAGGAGACAATTTTAAAACCAAAATAAGAAATATTCTTTATGTGGAAGGTTTAAAGCATAATCTCCTAAGTATAAGCCAACTTTGTGATAAAGGGTTCAAAGTGTCATTCAATGACAATTGTTGCATCATATGTGATGGACAAAATGGTGAGGTGATACATATAGGTAAAAGAAAAGGTAATATCTATTTACTCTCCATAGATCATGCATTCTTTCACAACACTTCTTGCTTAATAAGTAAAATTGATGAATCTTGGCTATGGCATAGAAGGGCAAGTCACATTAACATGCATCATATGAACAAGCTAATTAAAAAGGATTTAGTCATTGGCTTACCCAAACTCAAGTTTGAAAAGGACAAATTAAGTGATGCTTGTCAAAAGGGGAAACAAACAAAAAATTCTTTTCAAAGTAAAAATGTTGTTTCTACTTCAAGACCCCTTGAATTACTTCACATAGATTTGTTTGGTCCTTCTAGAACTATGAGTTTAGGAGGTATTTACTATGGGCTTGTCATTGTAGATGATTACTCTAGATTCACATGGACTTTGTTATTGAAATCCAAGAGTGATGCTTTCAATGCTTTTAGAAAATTGGCCAAATTTGCTCAAAATGAAAAGGAAGCAAAATTATCTCAATAAGGAGTGATCATGGTGGAGAATTCCAAAATGAACATTTTGAAAAATTATGTGAAGAAAATATAATTAACCACAATTTTTCAGCTCCAAGAACACCTCAACAAAATGGTGTTGTGGAGAGGAAAAATAGATCCCTTGAAGAAGGTGCAAGAACTCTTCTTAATGAGACAAATTTGCCTAAATATTTTTGGGCTGATACTGTAAGTACAATTTGCTACACTTTGAATAGATTACTAATAAGGATTATTTTGAAGAAAACCCCTTATGAACTATTCAAAGGTAGAAAACCAAACATTTCTCATTTGAGAGCATTTGGCTGTAAGTGTTTTGTGTTAAATAATGGCAAAGAATCACTTGAAAAATTTGATGCTAAAGCTAATGCAGCCATTTTCCTTGGATATTCATTACATAGTAAAGCATATAGAGTTTTCAATAAAAGAATCTTATGCATGGAAGAATCTGTACATATTATTTGTGATGAATCTAATCCCTCCAAGGAGGAAAAGAAGTGTGATATAGATGCAGGTCCTTTGGAGGAGTTCATTCAGCTTAATGATTCAATGGATAAAGAAAAAGAAGAACCAATTGCTGAAGCAAAACAATCAACACCATTCCAAGAGCCAAAAGATTGGAGAACTACAAGAGATCTTTCTCTTGACAATATCATTGGTAAGTCTCAAAGGGAGTATCTACTAGATCTTCATTAAGAAATCTCTGCTGTAATATGGCTTTTGTTTCACAAATAGAACCTAAGAATATTGATCAAGCCTTAATTGATGAACATTGGATGCATGCCATGCATGATGAATTGAATCAATTTAAGAGAAATGAAGTTTGGGAACTTGTTCCTAGACCTTCTTCTCTCAAACCTATTGGCACTAAATGGGGTTTTAGAAACAAACTTGATGAGAATGGAATCATAGTCAGAAAAAAAGCTAGATTGGTTGCAAAAGGTTACAACCAAGAGGAAGGCATTGACTATGAGGAAATCTTTGCACCAGTTGCAAGGTTGGAAGCCATTAGGTTATTACATGCATATGCATGTTTAATGGGTTTCAAACTTTTTCAAATAGATGTTAAAAGTGCTTTCTTAAATGGATATATTGAGGAGGAAATATATGTAGAGCAACCTCCTGGTTTTGCTGATTTAAAACATCCAAATCATGTTTTTAAACTTAAGAAAGCTCTCTATGGTTTAAAACAAGCTCCAAGATCTTGGTATGAAAGATTAAGCAAATTTCTGCTTGACCAATCTTTCATAAGAGGACATGTTGATAAAACCTTGTTCATCAAAAGGCAAAGTAATGATATTTTATTGGTTCAAATATATGTTGATGATATAATTTTTGGTTCAACTAATCAATTATTGTGCAAAGAATTTTCTATCTCTATGCAGAATGAGTTTAAAATATCAACGATGAGAGAATCAACATTCTTTCTTGGACTTCAAGTGAAGCAAATGAAGGATGGAACATTTTTAAATCAAACCAAGTATTGCCTTGAAGTGATCAAAAAGTTTGAAATGGAGAAAAGCAAAGATGCTGCAACTCCAATGGCAACATCAACCTATCTAGATTCAAATGAAAAAGGAAAGAAGGTTAATGAGTCAAAGTTTAGAGGAATGATTGGATCTTTGCTATATTTGACAGCTAGTAGACCAAATATTATGTTGAGTGTGTGTTTGTGTGCAAGATATCAAGCAAATCCCAAAGAATCACACCTTACTGCAATCAAAAGGATCCTTAAATATCTCAAATCAACTCCTAAAGTTGGTCTTTGGTATCCTAAAGGTGCATCACTTAATATAGTTGGTTATTCTGATTCTGACTTTGTACGGTGCAGGTTGGATAGAAAAAACACTAGTGGAACTTGTCATCTACTAAAAAGTTCACTGATCTCATGGCACTGCAAGAAACAATCTTGTGTTGCTTTGTCAATAGCTGAACCTGAGTACATCTCTGCTGGAAGTTGTTGTGCTTAAAGCCTATGGCTAAAGCAACAATTGCAAGATTTGGGTGTAGAATTAAAAGAAATACCACTGCTATGTGGCAACACAAGTGCCATCAATATTTCCAGGAATCCAATAATGCACTCAAGGACCAAACACATTGAGATAAGGCATCATTTCCTTAGAGATCACATTCAAAAAGGTAATATCAAAATTGACTTCATTGATACTCACAATCAATTGACTGATATATTCACTAAACCTTTGGCTAGAGATAGATTCTATACTCTTAGAAACATGCTAGGTATTCTTGATGAATCTAATCTTTACTAGCATAATTGTTATATGCCTATCTATGTGAAATAGCTTCTTATTTGATCAATCATCACTTGTGCTTACAAAATTCAAAAATGTTGCATATATACTGTTCATTCTGATAAATTCTTTGTATTAATCGATTACCCATCGGAATAATCAATTAAATTCACTTAAAAAGCTTTTCAAAATGAATTTTGCACTCATGTAATCGATTACAGCCTAGAGATAATCGATTATTCTGCTTTCAAAAATATTTCAAAAAAGAAAAGTTCACTGGAATAATCGATTACGTCTCAAATTAATCGACTAAACATGGTCAAAAATCTTTTCAGAAATGAAATCTCACTGGAATAATTGATTACGGTGAATGGTAATCGATTAAATTGACGAAAAATTGTTTGAAACTCGAATTCTATATGTAATAATCGATTACTTAGGATAAATAATCAATTATACTTCATCTTCTTTAACTGAATCTCACTGAAATAATCGATTACTTGTCAAAATAATCGATTTCAGCTGCTGTAGAAACTGATGTTGCTTACGAGTTAATCGATTACATAAGCATATAATCGATTATTCATGGAGTTACTACAGAATCTGCCAGATTTTCTTGGAAATTGTAACTGCCCAACTGCCAACTAATTGAAAATTTGAATCTTCTATGCTTTAATGTTGGTGGGTTAATTCAAAAATTAGTGTTACTCATTTCAAATTTGAACTTTGGAGACTAAATTCTTCTATAAATACAGCCTATGTTCAAGAGAGAAATCACACCATCTTAAGCACTATTGTGTTTTTCTTTCTTCCTCTGAGTTCAGAAACCTTGTTCTGTAGCCTTTCCTCCCTAGTTCAATATGTCTGCACCCAAGAGAACCAAAACCTCTAAGAGAAAAGCTGGTGAAACCTCTAACCCTGTTGTTAATAGGTTAGACCATTGGTTTCCTACTGAGAGAGACAAAATGACCTATCTTCAGTTCAATGCCACCAAATTAGTCTGTTCTCCCAAACACATTGAACTTGACTGGTTCATTAAAGAAGCTTTTCAATTCTCTGCTTTTATTGAAACCCATGGATTGAGAAAGTTTGTTGAGATGAAGGGTACCTTTTACCCTGAATTAGTGAAGGTGTTCTACACCTGTGCTAAGGCTTTCATGGATGGGACACTCATGTCTCAAGTCAATGGAGTGGTCATGAAAATCACTCCAAAAGTATGGGAAGTTGTTGCTGGTATTTCCTTTGAAGGAGAAATGAAATTTGAGGAAGAAGCTGGGGGTTATAGTAAGATAGATACCTATAGGGGAATGTTTCTTGATCCTCACATGAGGTTGAAGCTTAGGTTGAGTACTGGCCCCATGACTCATGAAGATAGACTTCTTCATTACATAATCACCTACATCCTAACCCCTAGAGCCACCAATCATGCCCAAGCCACTGATGATGACATACAACTTGTGTATAGCATGAAAAATTCAATTCAGATGAATTGGATTCTTATTTTTGAGGAAATAATGCTTAAGTATAAAAGGTTAATGAACTATACCTTCCCATATGTTATCCTTGTGTCCAGGTTCATTGATTATTTCAACATAGATGTCTCTAATGAGGTTGTTGACAACACAAACTCAAGTAACAACCTCATCAAAAAGAAGCATCTTACCAAGCTGGGGATGGTCAAGACCCCTTATGGCTGGCAAATGGCTGGACAACAACTCCCTACTGCTGGGAATGAGGGAGAAGTTGGTGAAGAGGCTGATGAGGATGCTAAAGAAGAAGGCCCTGCTCAACCATCTTACAGTCCATTTGAGTCTCTTATGATTCAAAAGATGGATGCCTTATTGTCACTGCACCATGAGCATAGTGCTGAGACTAATTCATCTTTGGAGGAGATGAAATCTAGGATAGAAAACATAGAAGCTAGGCTTGTGCTTGATGATTTTCCTAACTAATTTAAGCTTCTTGTATTTTCTGATTTACTCTGTTTTTTTTTTTGTATTTTCTGATCAATGTACTGTCCTTTTTTGACTAATAAATTTGCATTTCTTTTTATCATTATTGTTGTGCTATCTTATGCCTTTGAAAAGCCAAATAGGGGGAGAAAAATTGATTGATAACTTGATTGAAAACCAACTCTGTTTTGCTCTCTGTTATGCTCTATTTTTTGTTGCATTTTTTACAAATTGATGAATGACGAAATTAACTAAGTAAGGGGGAGAAAACTAAGTCACAGAAGCTAACTAATAGAAGTAAATGATCAATATTTATACCAACAAATATCTTAACACTTGTTCTTGGCAAAGAGGCTGATTTGTTTTTAGGTTAACAAAGTTCAAGAATTCTATCTTGCTCATCCTTCAAAGTACTTCAAATCTCTAATACATGGTCAATCAATATTTGGCATGTTCAAAGCCAAAAAAGGGGAGATTGTTGGATATAGGGGGAGCAACAAGAAGAATGAAGCTTTTGACTTAGAAGGATGTTTTGAGCTTTTCACATGCCTTGAAGATTGAAATCCAAAATGAAGTGTATGAGAAGTCAATCTGTTGATCCTTGCATTTGCATGCATATAATCATTTACATACTTAAGTGTTTTCATCAAACAATCAAAGCTATTTTGAAAAGAACTAAATGGGTAATGTTTTTTGAAAAATATAATTTCACTGTTTTAATAAATTACATAGCAGATTAATCGATTATTTAGTTCATGTTTAAAACTGGAAAAGCTTTGATGAACATTTTAATCGATTACACCACGGATTAATCGATTATTTGGTTCGTGTTTAAAACTGGAAAAGCTTAATGAATATATTAATCGATTACCAAACATTTGTAATCGATTACATAGTGTAAATCAAAAGTAATACATTACTGCTTTAATCAATTACACAAGCTATCTTGAAAATCATGTTTTCACTAATTTAATCGATTACCATTATTCGTAATCGATTAGATAGGCTATTTGAAAAAGCTTGCTTCATTGCTTTAATCGATTACTGATATTCGTAATCAATTACACATGCTGTCTCTGAAACAAAACTTTTCTGATTTAATCGATTACAGCTCGGATTAATCGATTATCTTGTTTATTGTGAATCCCAGAATGGAGTCTTGAACACTTACTCGATTAAGTGACACTTTAATCGATTACTTAATGCGTTTTAATCGATTATTGGGTACGTGTAATCGATTACATGTTGTTACAAAATCTGTTATAAATATAAGGAAGGCTTGGCTTGAAATATAACTTGAATACTTCAATTTTTTTGAATATACACAAGCCTTCTAAGAGTTAGAAAGTGATTTTCTGGGTTTAATTACTTCTTGTCCCACTCTTTAATCTTCATGGGTATTGAATGATTTCTTGGGCAAGAAATTTCAAAAGAATAATGGAAAACATGTTCTGAAATTTTGTTTCTGCAATTCAACCTTGATTGGTAACTCATATGCATTCATATTCATTGGATCATCAGGTTGTTTCTCTCCATAATCTTTGAGTGTAATTTCATTTTTGTAATTTCTATTATTTGATGCTATTGTAAAGTGTTCTTTGAAGCTTGTTCTAGAGTAATGTTCTCTAGGGAGGAACAGAGTAGTGTTCTCTTGTTCTTGATCATTAGGAGTCTAATAGGGTTTTAGATTTCTATTCTTTATCTAGGGTTGATAAAGAGGGATTGTTGTAAAGCTTGTAAGAATTGAATTTTATAATAGTGGAACTCTAATCTAGTGTTGATTAGAAGAAACTGGATGTAGCTTCTCTTGAGAAGTGAACCAGTATAAATTGTTTTTGTTGATTTTCTTTATCTCTATCTCTTCAAGTAATCTTGTTCATTTGTTCTTGGTGTTATTATCATTACTTAACAAGTTCTGTTTTGAGCTATTGATTTCTTGTGCTAAGTAATTTGATTGATTAAAAGCATTATTGGTTTCAAAGTGATTAAGATCCTTGACTCTAATTTTATAAACATTTTTAAAAGACCAAGTTTAAACCAATTCACCCCCCCTTTTGGTTATTGTGAGTATTCCTATTGTTTTCACTCTATACGTATAATTTTCAATTTTTAATGAAAACTCCATTAATTTGATTATGAAAATGAGAGTAAATTTTTCTTGATAATACACTCACCAGACATCGCACAAATACGTAAATAAATAAATATACATATATATAAATTGAACCGTTATATGTCATTCACATGTCAGAATTGAGTTTAGTTTTTACATATATATAAGTTTGGGATTACATGTCCAATCAAAGAGAACCAGGAACCAACGAAGAAAGAGTTGATAACAAAACACAACCCTTTCCCAAAAAAAAAATCCAATGTTATCACATCGGCTTGACAGCTCAAACAAAAAAATATGTCTCCAATATTACCTATTGTTGCTCATCTGTTCCCACGAACAAAGGTTCGTGATCATCACAAGTAACAATCACACAATACAAAATTGTAAGGGTGAGTTCATTATACAAGGTCAACAGGCACCATATAACAAGGATTATCAAGAAAATAATAATGATAACCACAATCATTCTCAGTATTCAATCATTTCAACACACACTCAACAAACTAGTCATCAAATTTTTTCAAATTCAATCATGCTCAGAATGATGCATGCACCTGTAACACCCCGTAGGCCTCCGACGTGTTATCATTCATAATATCAGTTTAACGTTGAAAACATAGTTTATAAAACTCAGCGGAAGCACAGAATCGCTTTTCTTGATACATTATGTATGACATCAATCTCATAAAAGTCACACCCAAAACACATATAGTAAACCCCTGCTGATCCAGTTTCTCATAACGCATACACCATAAAGACAGATACTAACAGAGTTAGGCAGATTTATCAAATATACAACATAAGAACTCAGAAGAACTCTCCTCATATACGTATCATATCTAGTTCTGTACAAATACATACATCAGTACTCACACCTCAGCGTGTGATACAAAATAATAACTGCCCTCACAG
>PYAF01001162.1:153615-174951 GCA_007407185.1 Glycine tomentella | reverse complement strand
ACTCAAACAGCTGCCAGGTAATCACCTCTCCCCGGCCTCTCAAAAGAGGAACAGTGGTCTTCCACCACTTATGAGCGTCTCCCTGAAGCATGTAGGTGGCATATAACAATCTCTGATGATCGGGGCACTCCATGACCTCAAAGATCTTCTCTAAATCTTGCAGCCATCCTGCCGCAGCCACTGGATCATAGCCTCCAGAAAACACTGGAGGGTCATGCTTCCTGAAGGTAAGCAGCATCTTCCCTCTAGCTGCTACATCACTATCGACCTCTAGCTGGGTCGTCGGGCCCACTCTGTGGTGACTCTCACCTGCCTGCGGACGACTAGCCTCGCCCTCTGGTGCAGGAGGTGTGGAGGATGCTCTGTCATTCCTCCTGAGGTTTCTCACCTCATCTAACAAGTCCTGGTTAGCCTTCATCAAGGCCTCATTCACCCCTCGGGTAGCAGCCATCTCTTGCTGCATATCTGCCTGCATTTGTCTATTAGCAGCTAACTCTTGCTGCATGGCGGCTAAAGCAGCCGCAACTGGATCAGTCGGGGCATTGGTAGCCCCTCTGGTACCTCTAGGCCTCACCATGGCACTACACATGTACATCACACAGTGAGTTGATCAGGCCCACAGTTAATGTACCCCCATGCAATGCTCATGTCAAACAACCACAGACAAGCACCAACTCGGATTCCATACATAGTGTTCTTATCAAGAAACCGCTCTGATACCATTAAAGCACCTTACTCAACTCTCAAAATGCAATGTGGTACCATTCCTCAGGAAATAGCCTAAGCATGCCCACATGACACTCTCACTTACGAAAATGATGCAGTAGCTCGTCGAGGTCACCCTATCCTGCACAGGTCGCTCCCCCCATGGTGATCAGCCAGAGTCTCAAGGGAGTTCCAAACAAAGTGATATGTCCCCAATTACCCGTGGTACTTACTGCCACCATTCTATTTCCATGCAATTATTAAGTATGAAACATGGGCACCATCAATGCACTAATAGTGGATAGAGACCGGAATTCCAAGCAATCCTTTTTCCTCTTTAGGGATGCTTAAAATTCGTAAACTCTTCCTCGCAAGGATATACAATAAGTCATGCACCCCCATGTACATACACAACATACAAACATGGGCTCATCAATGCACTGACTGTGGATAGAGACTAGAATTCTAAGCAATCACTTTCTCTCTTCAAGAATGCTTAAAATTCGTAAACTCTTCCCCTCAGGGATATCCAACAAGTCACTGCACCCCATGTACATATACAACATATATCCATCAGGATGACATCATCAACATCAATATCATCTCAATCTCAATCTCAATATCATCATCATCATTACATTTCAATATCATCATCACAAACATCAATATCATCTCATATTAATATAATCATCAACATAATCTCATTTCAATATCATTAACATTACAAGCAATTGTATTCCATATATATATATATATATATACATAAAATACATGCCTGAGATTCACATTCCCCAGGTCTTCAGACAACAGAAATCTCATGCATTCATAATCCATAATACCACGAGACTAATATTTTAGGAAAATTCTAAATTAAAGAGGAGGACTACAATATAGAAAACAAACTCTTATGCCCATTTAAAAATAAATTTAATAAAGAATTAAATAGGAGAACATATTATAAAATTGTGGACAGAGTCTCCTTTGTAATTAAAAATTTTCCAAAAAATTCAATCATTACAACAACAACAACATTATTAATAGTTTTATCCATCAATAACAAATTCATTGCATCCCATTAGTTAAAAACACGATTTTTCTTGAAAACTAGCATACAACAGAGACAAACAGACATCAATAATAAATATATTGCATCCCATTAATTTAAAAAAAAAATTTGAAAACCAGCACAAAACAGAGGAGATTCCCCAATAATAAATACATTTCCATAATTGGGCTCCCTAACCCCCAACTATGGTATCAAAAGCTGTAACCAAACAATAAATTCCCCTTACCTATATATAAATTCTCCTGTTAGCTCCTGACGATGTTGTTTTGAGATCTCTCAATTTCACGTGATAATCTACAAGTCATTAAAATTCCCATCTTTTAGTATTTTAAACTAGACCTCATAAGCTTTCTATCAAGGTATCACACGCCTCATTTGGAGTCCTAAATCTCTAGATATAATATTTAAAAAACAAAACTCTAAATCTGCTAGCAGGCTCAAAATGGGACACTAACATCTCTCAGTGTCTTCGTGAGTGCAAGTAATACACAACCTAGATTTGGCTGAATTTGTAATATGTTAGAGTTAACATCTAGATCTTTAATTCCACATATCATAAGCCTAATTTGAGTACGAAATGAGAGAGATATATATTTTTAAAAACAGGTGGCAGTAGTTGTTTGGGTGTGGACAATTTCGGACAGCTTGGGTTCAAATAAATTCTGGGCATGATTTATTGCTCAGTTTGATCCCATATTTTAGGACAAAATATAGGACACCCTAAGCTTTAAAATGAGTGGTCAAACACCTTGGTTGGTGAAGTACAGAGGAAGACATAAAATTCTAAAAATAGTCCAAAATTCAGCTTAAAGCCATTCGAATTTCAACACCAATACTTACCAAAATAATAGGTAAATTTGGTGAAGGGCTGCAGTTTGAGTGAGAAGAAGAGAAGAGAAAATGAAAGCAAAGTGTAAGAAGAAAAGAGAAAATTGAACGTGAGGTTTAGAGGAAGCTAGCATATATGTGCAAATTTTTATTTCTAAGGGAGTATTTATAGAAAGGAATTCAGTTAGGATAGAAAGAAATTAGTTATAAGTTAACCTAGTTAGAAAGCTTAAGGAGGTTGATTTGGTTTGTTTTCTTCACATAATACCTTAGCTTCACCAATTGTCTCACGTACACATACACATGCTACTTTTTTCTCCAAGACTAGATCTACACCTTTCATTTGTTTGCCACTTGTCTCCTTGTCTTCTTCTAATCAAAAAGCAATAATCCTTCATTAATTTATAAGGTGCACGTGGACAACTTCCTTAAGAGGTTTGTTTTTTTTGTTTTATTCATAGAAGGCATGGTTGTCACCATTTGTCTCATACAATTCATGATTACACTCACATGTGGCTGCACCTAGTTTCAATGTTTATACTACTTGTACTTCATGTGCTTTCCAATAAATGTGATAGCTACTAAGGTGTTATTACCAATTAATATGGTAGCTACTTATGTACCATACATCTAAAATTCTCAAACCCTTGCCCAACTTCCTACATGGCTAGAATTGGTTTCTTTCGTTAAGTTAAATAATCATGATAAAATATATTCTAAGCACTTTTAAACTTGTCACTTGGATCCATTAGATTTTATCATATCCTTCTTGTAACCAACTAACATCACATATCCACAATTATTTATCTTATACTAACACTTTATACTTTGAAATTCTAGTGGCATTTTTGTAAATTTTCACCTCAAGCATATTTTGGTAATTTTCACTCATTCTAGAGATATTATTGTAATTTCTACTTCAAAATATCTAACCAAAATATCTAAGGGTATTATTGTAATTTCTACTCCAAGGGTATTATTGTAATTTTACCTTAGGGGTATTTTGGTAATATCTACTTCAAGGGTAAAATGGTAATTTTGACATCAGGGAAAAGGTAATATGGTCATTCTCCTTCAAACATTTTTGTAATTTCTCTTTTTATCTCTAGTTAATATTTTACACAAATAATTCAAACATAGACCAAACAAATTTCACATAACCTAACATCCACACCAAGTGGTTGAAAAAAGATAATTCACACAACATTTCAACTAATCCAAATTAATAAAGTAATTAAATAATACAAGAAACACATCAACCATATATTTTCAGTTATCAAAATTTCATGGTATTACAAATTTCAGCAATTAAAAACATGACTAAACAAAGTTATCATCTTCATTAGAGCTTGTTGTCGCCATTAATTGACGAATCAAAGCAATGATCTCTTTGGTAGGTCTTGATTTTCTTTGTTTACACAATAGGGCAATGATTTCTTCTGAAAATCAGCCAACCATTGCATACAACTCAATCAAACCTTTAGAACTAAATTGTGAAAAGATGAAAAACATCTTCTCCACTTCATTGTTGTCTTTAAGCTCCATACAGTTGTACTCAACACTACCATCACCAACATATACAGGTTTACAGTAAAAAACCTCAAATAAGCTTTTTCCACCTCTAATGGCATCTATAATTGCTTTCGTCAAAGCAACAAGCTACATTTCCTCACTAATTTTAATGAATTTAGAATCATTAAGACATTCAAACAATACCCCCTCAAAAGTTAATACCACATCACCATCATAATACACAACAACAACTACTCCCTTCATCTTCAATCCAATATGGTGAAATATCAAACACAATGCATTGAGCTTCCTCAAACCACTTGTATTTAGAATCATCTTGTATTGTTATTTTGTGAGTCAATTATAAGCAATGACCAAGATTGTAGACAGTTTATATTGCATTGAGCTCTATAAGGACATTGTTGGCTTGTCATACCATCATAAATATGGTTATTAAATCACAATATAATCATTAAAGTTTACTGTTAAAAAACTATAAACTTTTATAAAAAACACACAAAGGAAGTACGTTTACGTTGAACACTTGTACAATGGAAACACGATTCCATTGTGCAATTTTTTAGAGGACAATTTTGGAATATGGGTCAAATGCACCCACGTGGTAGTGCCATTAGCAAAGGTGGTAGTGTCAATATAAATACTCTTCTCATAACTTGTGTGTGTTGCTCCAAACAACTGGAAACGAATTGTACTTAAGTTAAGCCCATCATAAACCCATGGGTTTTGCTTGATCTGCGTGAATTGAAAATGTATTTGCGAAGGCAACACATGTTATTCTCACACTTCTTTTTTGCTATTCTTAAACTCCAGCTTTTTGAAATTATTTTTTAGAGCAAATTATAGTGATCTTACATGAGTTTTATCCTAATTACACATGCACTCGCTCTGTTTGATATCATCTCTTTTGCACCTGCTACTATAATGACGTCAAGCTTTGTTTCCTTGTTTAAAATTAAATTACATTAATACTTATGCATTTTGTATTGAAACCTTGAAAAACCCTTCACTTAAGTGAGCCAACCAACATAAATCCCCTTATGTGCAATAGCTCGTGCTGGGGCTCTGAGTTCCTCTGAAGGGTTGTACGTTTTGTGGGATTTGCAATAGCATTTAATGCTTGTTCAAGGGTGGCAACTGGTTTATCGTAGCATCACTTCCTTACGTGTACGACTGGGGGCAAATGGGGTTTTATAGCATCGTGACTCACATGTTCTACTAAGGCAACCAGGGTTTTGTAGCAGCGTGACTAAGTGGTCATCATCACATATGCATTTTGACCACCATAATGGAAATCCCGACCACCATAATGGAAATCCCATACAGGTCTAGGCCCAAGATTACACATCAAGCATTACAACAATGACAACATCGATGCCAACAACAACAATATTTCAACTCTATGGACACTGGCGCTTTTTCTGGTAGGAAAAACTTTGGCATTGGCTGCTCTATGGTGATATTTTCACTTGCTTATAGATTCAGAGCTCTGCAGGGACAAAAGGAATGGCTTAACTGTGTGGTGTGCCTTATGAAGGGATCTATGAGGAAAAAGTTTGAGCTTCTGTTGATATTGTGATTTATTCGTCATAAACTTCCTTTGTTTTGAAATTCTTGGTTGATTATTGTGGGTAGGATTTTGGTTTCACTTGTTCCTTCATTGTAAAGCAGAAGCATTGTGATTTTGCTTATGATGCTTTTTTTTTAATGAAAATATTGATTTGTTATGAGATATTGAAATCTTGATCGATTAATTGATTTTGGAAGAGAGAAAACTTGATGAATATGTGCCAAACTTAATGAAGAAGATGAGAACTTTTTGGGGATAATATTTTTTTAAGAAAATACAAACAAAATTAACTCTATTTGGGGAAGAGGAGTGTCATTGTAATGAGAATGAAAAAGTTAGGGAATTTTCCATAGGGTCAAAAAAAGAAGGAAGTGCATGTGTGGTTATGGTAAAACTTAGAGAAGGTCATCGTTTATATATATATATATATATATATATATATATACTTTTCATGAAAATATGTTTTTGTTATGTATATATTTTGGTTATGTATAATACATACATAACTAAAATAAGTTTCCATTGTTTATAATTATAATTAGAATAAGGAAATGACTTTGCATAATGGAAATATGTTTTTGTGATGTACTTATGCATAGTGCCATAATGGAAACTAGTTTTTTTAAAGGGTATTTCGGTAAATTAAATTTAAAAAGTTGGGAGTGTGAGAATAGGAAAATTCGGTGTGAGATTATGGGCCGACATCCTGTAGATGATGGTAAAATTACCCTGATTGTTAAGCAGAAAAAGCTTTATACACCATACAAAAGACTAATATGTTGGTTTCAAAGGAGTCAATTGAAGAATGGACAAAGAATCAAGCTTAGTTTTGAACTTTCAACATGCCTTGAAGTCTTGAAGATTAATTTGTGATTAAATGTAAAAGGGAGAAGCATTTCTGGTGATTCAAGTGCATTGCATTCATATCATTCATTAAGTCAATTAGTTTGAGTAATAGAATTCACAAGGCTTTGATAAATTGTTTAAGTTTTATAATTGAATCAAAGGTTTTTGGAAAAATAAGTTTTCTACTGATTTAATTGATTACTTTAACGTGATAATCAATTATTTTGTTCTTGGTTATTCTGGAAAACTTTTCAAGAACAATGTAATCGATTACGTATCAGTTTAATCGATTATTTTACCTTGGTTCACATATAAACTGCCTTGATGAACATTTTAATCGATTACCAATGAGCTGTAATCGATTACATAGGCTAAACAGAAAAAATCACCTCCCTGTCTTAATCGATTACCAAAGACAGTAATTGATTATATCATATGCCTATGCTTAACATGTTTTGCTTCATTAATCGATTACTAGAATCCGTAATCGATTACATAGTGTATTTCAAATTTGTGAAGCTTCCTGTCTTAATCGATTACCAGAATTCGTAATCGATTACACAGTGTATTTCAAGTTTATGAAGCTTCCTGTCTTAATCAATTACATATCGAAATAATCGATTATTTTGTTCATTGCTTCAATCCAGATTTCTATATAACACTTTAATCGATTACATGCTTGATTTAATCGATTACATAAGTGAAATAATCCATTATTGGGCACGTTTAATCGATTACTGACAGTTACAAAAGTTTGTTATAAATAGAACCCTTGCTCAGCTCATTTGGTAACTTGATCAATTCGTATTCTGAGCCTATATAAGCTTTCTAAACATATTCTTAGTGATTTTCTGGGTTCTATGAGTGCTTGTCTTCACTAAAACACTTATGGGTCTTTAAGTGATTCTTGAAGCAAGAAGATTCTTTTCAAAGGTTAAGGAAAGAGATGTTCTGAGTTTTTTTTTTCATCATTCAACCTGGTATATTCATTAGCTATTGTAATTGGGTTTCTTGCTTGTAAACTAGAGAAAGGGTTTCTCTAGGGGTTGTGCTAAGTAGTGTTCTCAGTGTGGTTGTCTCTAAGAATCTAATAGTGTTTTAGATTTCTGAACTTTATCTAGGATGGATAAAGATAGACTTTGTAATTACTTGTAAGAACAGAAAATTGCAATAGTGGAACTCTGTTCTAGTGTTGAGTGGAAGAAAACTGGATGTAGCTTCATAGTGTTTGAAGTGAACCAGTATAAATTTTGTGTGCTTTGATCTTGATTTCTCTCTTGATTATATTCTGTTCAACTTGATTGTCTTGCTTTGTTTAGTAATTCAGATGCATACAACTCTTTGTCATAAGTGGAATAGTTTAGACATGCACCCTTTAATTTCTCACTAAAATAAGAAATAGGATGTTTATCATGAATCAAAACCCCTCAAATTCCTATATTAGATGCATCACATTTCAATTCAAATTAAGCATTAAAATTAGGCAATGTAAGAATAGGTGCATAAGACAATTTATCCTTCAAAGTTTGGAAAGCAATTTCATGTTCTTGCTTCCAAGAGATTGCATATTCCTCCAAAAGAGATTGCATAACTTTGGGCACATTTCCTCCTTCCCTTTCAACATGTAAACAAAGAGAATTAGGAATCATATAATAAAGAGGTTGTTTGTCCATTAACACTATCTTGATTTTATTTTCACTCAAGAACAAGCTCTCTTTAATGTCATGAATTTTTTACTCTCATTTTCTTTCTCTTTGCTTTTCTTCTCACTTGTTTTTCTCTTTGGTAGCTCATTATTCTTCTCTTTTGGTAGGTGCGGTATTTTTTTCAGCTCTTGCATTCTCTTTACCATCAAGAGATCATCACCTTACTGGGTCTCCACTAGTGTAAGTTCTTCTTCCTTTTCACTTGAAGAAGTTGTTGAGTCACTTGAAGACTCACTCTTTGTGACTCCCTCCTCAAGCAAAATCATGGTTCTCTTGTTAGGACATTGAGAAGCTTTGTGGACTAGCTCCTCAATTGTGGCATATGATGTAGCTCCATCACATCTTGAATTTCTCTATTCAAGCCATGAAGGAATCTAGCCATTGTTGCTTCTTGAACCTCCACAGTTTCAGCCCTTATCATCATCAATTCCATTTTCTTATAGTAATCATCAACACTTTTGTAACCTTGGAAATGTCTTTGAAGCTTGTTGTGGACTTCCCTTGCATAATAAGTGGGGACAAATCTTCCTCTCAAGCATGCCTTCAAATAATCCCAAGAATTTACTCTTTGCCTCCTCCCTCTCCTTATATCCATTTGAATTTGGTTCCACCATGTCAAAGCATAGCCACCAAACTCTAGAGTTACTAGAGTAACTTTCTTTTCTTCCTCAAAGTGTTGGCATGAGAAAATTTGTTCTACTTTCATCTCTCACTCAAAATATTCTCTGGGATCATTATTGCCAAGGAAATTTGGAATTTTTATTTTCATTCCACCCAATCCTCCGTTCCTCCCTTCTCTCTTCTCTCCCTTCTCTTTTAAGCCTCCAATCTTCCTCATCTCTATTTTGCCTTCTAAGATTGTATCTTCTATTTTCTCTTCTATTGTTTTCTCTCCTATCCTCCCTCTCACTCCTTTCATCATAATAATTTCTTCCATGAGAGGAAGCATACTCACTTACCGTCCTATTACTATGAGCCTCTCCATCCACACTACCATTTGGACTACTCCTTCTTTGAGTCTTCCTTTGAAACTTCTCAAACTTTGCATCTATTTTAATTTGGAAGTCTTCCATTTTTTTGTCATAGCTTTCATCAACCTAGAGGACCTAGGTAACAAAGCCTTTCCTCCACTTGAACTCATCCTTCAAAAAAAAATGGTTAGGAAAAACACAAGTATATAAGGAATTCTCACCACTCTCTAAGTGTTTGTCACTCTCACTCGTCTTTGCACACTTTTTAGGCTTTTTCTATAATGTTCTCTCTTGCCTTTTTCCACTCTTACTCCTCTCTATAGTTCTTAAGCAAAAACTTCTAATCAAATCAAGCTTCTTTATTATAGTGAAATAGGAAATGATTCTAGGCTAGACTCAAGAGTCCAAGAACAAGAAAACTCAAAGACAAAACCTTGGAAATTTAAGAGACAAACAACAAAAGAATTTTTTTTTGGAAAAGCACAACTCAAATTGGAAATTAATGAAACAACTCAAGGAATACTATGGCTGTACCAAACTACACAAGGAGGTTATGCTAAGTAAATTCAATTGCTAGAAGTCAAATTTCATAAAATTTGCATGTCATACAAGTTCATGTAATTTGTGGTTCAAAGGAAATTTGAACTTGTAGCTTTTGTGACTTTGATTTGCTTCTAAATTCTGTTTTTTCTTTCACTTTTTACCACTTGATGTATTTTCTTTTTTTTTAGCTTTTGATTGTTTCTTTCACAATTTTTGTAAGCTTTTGTTTTTCTTTTGCACAAGTTCAAAAATTCTTAAAGAAATAGATGAATCACTAAAATTTTGATGTATGACTATTGTAAAATTTGCTTCTAACAACTCAATTCAGTTTAGACATGAGAGTAGAATCAAAACAAGTGGTCATACAACACAAAAACACTACAAACAAAAATTGACAAGAATCAAGACTAGAAAATTAGGAAAATATCAAGAACAAATGAAGAACATGAACACATGAAATCACATGAAACTTGAAGGAAACACTAAGGTTTTGTGGCTAAACACACAAGCAGCCCAAACTGAAAGATAGTGCCATGAAGCCTGAAGGCATGTGAGAAAAACAAAATTTTTCAAGCGAAAACACACATACCACACAAGAATCATTCTTTAGGACATAGATGTTACCTTATTTATATTCGTAACCTGATGATCAAGGATAGGCTTGAAGATACAAGCCCTTTAATGTTGATCCACACCACTTCTTGTCAAGACTCAAGAACACTTCTTGAAGACCACCAACAAACACCAAAGGAGGCAGGCTAGGCGTACCAATGGAGAAGAAGAAGGTTAGGTTTCAAAGTGTTTTTTTTTTCTTATCTAAGAGACTCACCAATAGATGATATTGGTGGCTGAATTTTCTGTCAAAACTCACACAAGGGGGCACGTGAAAATAGAGAAAGATAGATAGTTTTTTTTTTCAAAAACTATTAGAGAACTATGATCACAATAGCACACTTTATAGAAGAGTTTGAGTCAGATTTTTTTAACCAAAAAATCTGATTATGAAGCATCCCACACGTGAAGAAAAGATGGAGTTGTTGCATTTCAAAAATTGCCAACAACCTCCTATCATATCCTCCTAAGACCAAGTCAATTACTTGGGATTTATTTTGCCAAATGATAATCATATATCAGCCTGTTTGTAAGCCCCATAATCAACCCTCAAACTTCTTCCTAAAATCTAGGACATGATCATGATAAGATGCTAGTTGAATTCAAATTCAAATCTAGCTTTTATCTTCTCCTTTTGATATGAAACTAACTACTATAGTTAATTCATATTTAAATTCAAAATTTAAATTATCAAATTTAAATATTAGATAATTAATTTAACTATTTAAATTAATTAATAATGTCTTGGACTATCCAAGCCCATTAACTCCATTCATACGCCCCTCTCTCTTATAGGTATCAAAACTCCTTCTTGGGCCAATAACCATTATTAGGTCCAAAACCTTTAATGCTATAATGTCATGACAATAAAGTGTTAGTGTGTGACCCATTAGGCCCAACATAGCCACTGACATAAATGAGTTTGGGCCCAACAAGGCCACTACCCATTTAATGACAACACAGAGCACTAACAATGCTTTGTTGCCCCAGAACTAGTTAGGTAAATGACAAGATCATCCTATTAAATCTAATTGGTTTCCATATGTATTTCCTATCTTCTCGGTTACCTTCCCATAAAACCTAGGGTAAGGAAACGTATCTGCCCTTGCGGTCTAGGGTAAGCTTTAATACGAAATAGGGAGTCTCCAATTTTACTGACTCTAAAGGCAGATCATCTCATGATTTCTTTTACTATGCATAGATTCCCGAGTCCCGCAAATGTCATCCCGATTTCTTCGATTTACAGATAACCTAATCTCTCACAGAGATTTGACGAATTCCTTCAGCTAGTCACCCTAGACTCGTGTTCTTTCAGGACATGCCCAAAGGTATACCTATGTGTCTCCATGTTTTAGGCAGACGAGGTATACAATCAAAACATGTCTTTTAGAACACAGTCTAGGTGAAAACTTATGGTCTAAGGAAAGACACACCCAAATAATAAGAGATTACTCTAATGATACTATCTGTAAGATTTCCTCATAAAGTCTCTTTGTGCGTCCGTTCAGTGCGAGCTATACCCTTATAGGTCCACCCACGACTTTAGCTAAGACATCTCCATGTCTGTAGCTCATGAGGTCTTTACCTTGTATCTGCATACAAGTAGATAAGCCATGCTAGTCTTACCCGAGATCATTGATCCCCATTCTCAGTGCCTCTAGACTAGGAACTTAAAATTTAGGAGTAGACATCTGGTATCCTTGAATCCTCATGATCGTGATCCCATCACTGATACTCAAGAGATACCTATTCTATTCCAGGTTTTATCCAGTTACTCATATTAATAATGATATCGAGACAGAATATGAAACAAGATAAAGAGCGCTTATAATTTATTCATGACAATATGAAAAAGTACATGTACGTCCTAATCTAATGAAAAGATTGTCTCTAGGATATCCATATACTAACACGAACCACCAAGAATCAAAAGAAAACAACAAGAAACAAGAAATTGAAATGGAATTTTTGGTTTTGGGTTTGGTGCAGATTTTTACCTTTGAAGAACTTTTAAAACTGAACTTGAAGAAGAATTCCACAAGGATTAGGCTCTAGATACCACATGATATAAAAATAATATGAATCTTAACACCTTTTCCCTGATCTTCCTTGCAATGGAAGTCAATCTTCAATTGAACTTCAAAACGAAGCATTCAACTCTTCTTTTGAGTAAGGCTGTTTATGTTTTTCTAATTTCAGAAATGGATTGTTGAAGAAGAATAGGAATGAGTTGGAATGACACCATGATTTTCTTGTTGTAAGACTTTTACCAGGGAGGGTGCTAAGGCTGTTTGGATTTGTTCAACCAATTCCAGAAATCCACTTCACTGAATCGCCATGCATGGAGGATATCGATAAAAGATGGATGCAGTTTTCACATCACCTAGCATCGACCACAGAACAGGTTACTCATCCCATTCAGTTGATGGTTGAGTATCTGGACTGGTTTTTCCATGTGTCTCATCCATTCATGAGTCCCCCACAGATTGGTGATCCTGTTAGACACCCTCCGACTGAGCTTCATGTTATACCAGATCCTCCACATGCTTATAATGATGACCCAACATCAGTTCCACCTTCATCCTAGGAGCCTCGACATGTTATGGTATGAAACTACTGTAAAACTATTTGTTTTCAACTGTGTTGAAAAAATTTATTGACCATGGGTGTTTACCCAATAATGTTTTTGTCATTATCTCAGGCTACGTGCCGAAGGCTTACAAGAGATGTTAGACCTGCGTATGGTTACTGCTGGGACCGATGCGTACGCCGCAACAGAGTGCCTATTGCGTATAGCACATTCCGTCACTGAAGAAGGATGTGTGTATTTGCGCCCAAGACGGACCAGGTAGAGGCAAGAGACATGTTGGTAGACAAGACCAAATTTGATTGTAGTTATCATTTTTTGACTTTATAAATTTTATGCCTTTACATTTGGTTTTCTGAAGACAAGTTGGCGAACACTAAATTACTGTATTGATTTTTAATCTAATATATTAGGTTTAACCAATATGATTGTGTCATGCTTTGTTGGAGAGACAGAGAAACGAGAACAATGTTATACCTTGATGCAATTACGTATCCCAAATCGGTAATATCTATCCACTTATCAATGGTTACCTGCCCTTAACAAAGAACACCTGGAAATATAAGTAAATTAAAAATGCATTCAAAGTACCAACATAACAAGATTGTAATTACCTTCGACAAGCCATCAACAAGTAAGGACCATTTCAAGTGCTCAAATCTATCAAACCCACCAAACAAAGCTGTATATTCATTAGACCATTGTGCAAGTTCTTTGAGCAAATGATTGCGTACCAAAGACCATGAATCTTCACCATATCCTAGCAAGACAAAAATTACACGAAATCCACAATTACCATCAGCTTTAACATCAGTAATGTCTAGAATAAAATCGTGCATAGATGTATGAAATTGATCCAGCATAGGAAGCTTCCTCTTTGTACGAGTGTGATGCTCCGATGATGAAGCAGTCTGTTTTTGTGTGGGACAACTATTTTGCACAGAATGTAATTCATCGACATACTCCAGTAAGATGGATCCCGCTTGGTTGATCTTGCGTGTTACGATACTTGTTTCTTTTAAGCACTTTTTGTTTTAACCTTTTCAGGAGGAGGACTCATTGAATTTTGGTCAGGAAATGCAATTTATTTCAGTTTTGTCTTTAAAGTCACTTTGCCATAGAAGTCAAGCTTCTGAAAGCGCCTAGACATGGCTTTCATCTCTTCAGTTATGTGGACCTCGCACTCATATAAACATTGATCTTCAAAACGTAAACTTCGCCAAAAAACACCAACTGTATCAACAGGTATGCTCCCAACAATATACTTAGCTAGCTCATATGCACAAGGCAAACCCATGCGTAGTTCTCATAACACATCCACAACGAGTTATGTTTTTGCCGACATAATGAACTCGCTCATACTCCACATCTATTTGGTTTAACTCATATCTAGAGACCATGCCAATTAGTCTTTTGTACAACGTTACTTTAAACACATGACCCACCACATATGTGCATTGCATCCCATACACTACAAAGATCTCCAAGGCTATTATGCAATAGTCTCTTCAAGGTCCAATGGGCAGACTCTACCCTGCTGTCAAATTTAACAAGTCAAAAACAAACCCCCACATCAAGGTTATGTCAGCAACAACTTTAAAAAATTAAAAGATTTTGTAACCTGTTAGTTGTTGTGTTACCCAAATACATGACTTGTTTTGTTCATGCTGTTACAAATTTTTCTTTGTGTGGATTCAATCATGTGTCTTTGACATAATCAACAAACGCTGGCCACGATGAACATGCTACTTCAAACTTCGTAATACATTCATCATATTGGTTATCAGTACTACAATCCACAACACTCCCCCAAGCTTACATGACAAGTCTCATGCGTTACTCTGTCGGACATATATTTTACATTTTGCCTTTACATTCTTTTCAATGTGGAACCGACACAGTAAATTGGTTGAATTAGGGAATACAGTTTTCACTGCGTTCATCAATGCTGAATCTCTATCAATGACAATGACCTTTGGGAAAAATTGACTTTTAATAAAAATGCCTCTAAATCGTTCTAGGGCCCAAACAACATTGTTTATATGTTCGACTTCTAAATAAGCAAATGCAGCTGAGAACGTCATCCCAGTAGGAGTGACACCAACAATGTCAAGTAACAGAATTCTGTACTTGTTTGTTTTGTATGTGTTGTCCATCAAGAAGACAATATGATATGCATTACTCAACTTCACTGCATCTGGATGTGTCCAAAATAGGTCACATATGACATTTTCATCCTTGACTCTATGTCAATGAATATACATGTCGTGTTCAAGAAACTTCATTAATTGTTGCAATGCAGTATTACCTTCTTTGATACGCGTACGATATGTATATCTTGCATTCATTACTTGCTTTAAAGATGTACAATTATTGGGATTATGCTTCTTTAAAGTTAGAAGAATATTCTTTGGTTTCACCATCGACCTTGTCATATCAGCAACAACAATCTTCTCATCCTCTGTCAGTCGACCAGCATATGGGTGTCCACATAATGACTTTGCTAAAGCATGATTATGAGTGTCACATAATAATTTCACCATCCACCCTTTACTTCCCGGGACTGGTTTGCCTCGTAACTTAAACGAACAATTACATTTTCTAGTGCTAGTTACTGTAGGTACCATGTTTTTGTTGAATGCTCTATACTTTCCACTCTTTTCACAACCAATTAAAACAAATGATGTCCTTCTCTTCTTTCCAGTTGACATGTCCGACCTCATTATGACAGCTACAAAACCATTTTCATATGCAACAGTTCTAGCTCATTTTAATACATCCTCACAGGAAGGGAACACCTACAAAAATCGATAAAAAAAATGTTCAAGTTCCATAAATCATGTATTTAAAAACTTTAACCAAATTAAAAATAATATAAATACCTCAGAAGTATTGAAGGCTGCAGAACAATCGACTTAACAATCAATATTTTCAAACACACTAGGTTTATCTCCGATATCTTCATTCATATAAATTTCTTCAAACATAATATTGTCATACATCCACTCATCATTGTCCATGTCAACAAATGACAATAAATTTAAATAAGTGACAAAACAAACACATTATAATAATAGTTAACAACATTAAAGTGATATTATCAAACAAATCCTATACATTTTTAATCACCATCAATATTACAAAATAAAACAATATCAAATTAATTGTTCATTACAAAATTTAAGATATCCTAAAAATATATTTCAATATACAACTAATTTCAATTTTAACCTACTTATTTTTTAATCATGAAAATCATTTTTAAATAAATATTTCATGGGTTTAATTAAGTTTTTTTTTATGTAAATCAACAAATAAAAAGTATAGTAACACAAGCTATCCAACTAATGCATTCCCATAAATTACAACTAATATTTATTTTCACCAACTTATTTTTATTAATAATTAAAATCATTTTTCATAATTTTATTCAATTATTTTTGACGTACGAATTGACCAATTTGTATGATTCATACGAATTACCTAATTCGTAACAATTATACGGATTAACCAATCCGTATGATTCCTACGGATTAGGTAATCCGTATGTTTCATACGGGTCATGTAAAACGTACGGATTACATAGTTTGTATAATTCATATGGATTACGTAATCCATAAATTACAAATAAAAACTTACATTCAGACAACCACCAGAGCACCACCGACTGCGACTCCGACGAACCCAACAATGACAAAAGCTTCCACCACCAGCCAAAATTACCCCCTCCAACAACAAATACTCACAATACATTCAACCACTACCGAAAATCAAGCTTCAAAGGAAAAAAACGCAACAAACTACCTCTGCACCATCGGCCCCTATTATAAATAATGAAGGGTATTTTGATTTTTGGAATGGTGTATTAATCTTTTGTATGATGTATAAAGCTTTTCCCTTGTTAAGCCTAGACTTCTAGAACAAGTTTCTCTTCAGCAAGCAAAAAAGATAAGGCTTGGTTTCTCCATTAAATTATAGAGATCATACTTGAGTCCCGTAAAATATTTTGGAGTTCTTGCCATGTAAACTACTCAAATCTTTTTCTTTTTTTTAATATACTATTCAAATCTTATGGACCCAAAAGAAGACTATTCAAAACCATATCAATTTAATTTTGAGTCCATCTTAAAGAATTTTACACTTATAATTATTGACATGTCTGGTGAATGGTAATCAAGAAATAATCATTATCATTTTCGCGTGGACTTGTTCAACAGCTTTCATTTGTTTTTCAGCGAAATTTCTCTATACAAAGTGCTAAATTTCAATATTCAATAGCTCTTCTCTAAAGTAAGGAGTCAATCATTGTTTTTTGGACCATAAATTAACTAATCAATTTTCAAAAGAGTGGTAGAGCAGGAAAGTGATATCCATTATCCACTATATCATCCGCTCCACAAGCTTCGTATATGGACCAAATCAAAATGGGTCAGTTTAGCCCAATGAAAACCAAACCCGTCAACTACTAATTCTTCTGGTCATTATTGCTTTTAGAAGACAAGAACAATTCCGAAGAATGTTAAGGTGGAGTTTTTAGACAAATCTTTGGTTATAATTAAATTATCTTTACAGATTTAAGAATAATATTTTTAAGAAATTTTATAAAATATATTTGGATGTTATTAATTTTTTAAGAATATTATATAAATTTAAATCTAACTAATATTTAAAAATAAAAGTAAATTAAATAAAATAGTAAGTATTTTATTTATTACTCATTAATATTTTATTTATTATATAACATAAATTAAATAGATTCGCTGAATATTTATAAAAAAATTATAGAAAAATATTTGAATCAAGACACATAATGTTTATTAATATGATATATTAAAACATCCTTAAGAAAGATTAACTAATATTATAATAATCTTATAATTCAAATTATCTGAAAAATAATCCTTAATTTAATATAATATATCAAAATTTAAAATGTACAAAGTTAAATCAAAATTTATATTAAAATCAAATTCAAACTAAACTTAAATTCAAGTAATAATATTTAAATGGAATAAAAATTTATATTAAATTCTTAATGCAAGAGAAATTATGAGTTAATAAGAAAGATAATAAATCTTAAAAATGTTCATTTTAATAAAAGAATGAAGTTCCTTCCTTTAAATCATTATTCTTTTGGCCAAAAGCAACGAAACTACCCATAATTATGCCAATTTTGGCATACCGTTGCTAAATCCAAGCAATCCCCTCTGCTGCTTTTATAAAAGAAAACAAAAGAAAAAAAAATGTTTTTAAATTATTTGTAACATTGTGACTAAACTCTCATTGACGCAAAAAGTAAGATACGAATTTGTCTTCTCCATGATTTAAAAAACTTGCACTTTCTGGTTGGTATAACTGTTGCTTCCGGGTCTTTGTTTAAATATATATACACTTTTATTGCTGCTAAATTGTAGTAGTTCTTTCTGTGAAGAAGGATTAATTAAAATAATCGCCTTCTTGCTGTCGACTAGTTTAGAGTCATAAGTCATGCTGCTATGTTTTAGATAAGCGAATAACCTCAATATCAAATCATTATTTTTTTTTAAAAAGAAACAAATTGTTTGCACTTCCGAAATAATAATTTTTTTTATTATGTTATTAATATGAAATATTCATAAATTTTTATCAATGATTAATCTCTATTGAAAAATCTAATTAATCATTTATAGTAAAATTTTTTCTCTAAATTATATTTTTTTATCTATAAAATTCGAATTCAATATGTTATTTAAAGAAACTTAGTTTATTATCACTTGCACAAATGATTTGTTGATTTTAAAGCGTAATATAAGTACATAATTAAGAGAATATTATATACAAGTAAATAATTAAAGATCTTTAAAGTGGAATGAAAGGGAATTAAGATGAAAGTTTTAAATTAAAATAAAGTGTTATTGTAGGTCTCAACTTATTTTATTGTTATTTTACTCTTGACCCGATAAAATGTTATTCAAAATTGAACGAGTGTTACAATAGTTTTTTCAAATTAAATAGAATTACTCTTATTAAATTTGGCCTCGAGTCATGCCTGTCCTATCAACCTTGATTCAACCGTCCAAGGATATTTATTTAAAAATTAAAACATGTGTAGTCTCCAGTCTCTATTTTGTGATTTCTTTATATGGCCGAATGAGAAGCTTAAGAGACTAGGCATGCATAGAAGAAAGGCAAAAAGATGGGAACGTGAAAGTTTCCAGGTGTCTTCTCCTGCCTCCAAGTATACCTGCTGGAGATTGCTTATTAATATTAAGTTGGAAGACAACCTTTTACAGTTTTGGATTTTTATGTCTTAATTTCTTGTTTGACTTATCATGAACAGTTTGTCCATCTGCATGTTCTACCATAGTCCACATACGTGACCGCCAATTGGAAATGGTACCTGCCTTAGTTAATTTTGCGTGAAAGAGATGTTTTTGGCCACGAAAGAGAATATACCAATAAATTTATCCTGTATATTTAAGAAAAGAAAATATAATAGTAGATATCTTTATATTAATAAGTTTTATTTTATTTTATTATAATTAAATAAATTGAAGAGATAAGAATTTTGAAATTGATGAAGAGATTGTTAAAATAAATTAATTGAATCAAAACACATATATGGTAATCAAAGTTTAAAAAAATCAAATTGATAAATATAATCTATAATAAAATAATAATAATAATAATAATAATAATAATAATAATAATAATAATAATATATAAAAAAATTCTTCTTATGGGCTAATGAGTAATGCCTCAACTCTTTTCAAATGATTTCTATGAAACTATAATTCCTCAAGAAGTTGTATTTTAGGATGAATACAGCAATTTAGTTAAATATTTTTAATATAAATTTATCTAATTAATTTTTTTACTTATTTTGTTTTGTTTTTAGTGACAACAACTAAGACAAATATTTATAAAAACAACGTTAATTTGAATAGTGCTATTATGATATTATTCGTAGATTATTTATTTTTTAATTATATAATTATACATATAATATTAATAAATAAAATTTATAACTGGTGCGATGCACGAGTCACTGCACACTAGTTAAATTAAACTACAACAATCTTAAAATCTAATTTTAAAAAAATAATAATTTAACAATATGTCAATATTTAAAATTTGAAAGGTGAGAAACGAGAACATTCAATTGCACTAATTAAATTAAAACTGACATATCATGTTTCATATTTAATTGTATAAATTTTATGTGGTTTTTCTTTTAACTTAAGATTATTTGAGAATTTATAATTCGTAATTAATTACACAATTTAAACCCTTAATTTTAATCCAATAGATATAGTTGAATGGTCTAATTTATGATAAGCTAATAAGCTCCCTCTCCACATTTAAATACGAAAGAAAATAAATTCTTTCCTATTTTTCCATTGTTATCCTTTTAATTTATCTTCACAGAAACAAAGTTCGTTTTCTTTCTTTCAATTTCTTAGACATGACAGAGATTGTTGGATGCGAAGCCCGTCTTCAAAAATTTCGTAGTTTTTCTTATCTTCAAAGTTGTTTCACTGAAAGTGAAATGGACAAATAAGCCAATCCAAAATGGTGGGTATAGGAGGGAATAGAAGTCACTATACAAAATTGTAAGCCAATACCATCACCTAGAATCTACTCAGCCGTAATTCTGTTTACAATTTGATCAACAAACCTTTCCAATTTCGTTGACCCATTACTTCTATTATCCTTAATTAATCTAATAATTTCTTAAAAGCTCTATAATAGTTTGTTGTTAATTGTGTTTCTTCTTAAACAGGCATATAAGTTAATACCGCGATTAGTTGGGAAGAATGTGCTGGCGACGCATAAACATTCTTTCAAAGTACAAGCAAACACAGCACATCACGTGCGCTGTCTTTCTTTGTTAATTGTTTGTTAGGGTGCTACTCCCATTTTCATTCACAAGCATTGATTTTTTCTTATAGTGGATAATACAAAATATTAAATTATGTAGAGATCTCATTGTGTTTTGGAAAACAACAAACGCGATTGGTAGAACAAGAATTTGATTGTAAAAGAAAAAGACACACACATGGTATATGTAAAAATAAATTAATTTAACGTCTTACGACATCTCATTGAATTTTAAAAAGTAAATGCGATTGGTCGAAATATATATATATATATATATATATATATATATATATATTGTAATAATGACTTTATTATGTAAAAATATGAAGAATGAATTTAGGTCATACTTTTTTTGGTATAATTTTTTTTACCAAAACCCCCTCAATTTTTTAAAAAAAAAAGACACATAATTTGTGTATTTTAATCTGGACAATTTATAATAAGATTTAATAATTAATATTTATTCTTTTCGTTTTCAGATATAAAAGGTATTCTCGCTAGATATATTACAC
>PYAF01001162.1:124259-153515 GCA_007407185.1 Glycine tomentella | reverse complement strand
TTTTTATATTAAATTTATAATAAAACAAAAAATAATCATTATTATTTTCTCTTAGTCTGCCTAATATATCTATTTTTTATTTTACTCTTTATAAAATTTTGTTCTTTTGTATTAGTTCCTTTACAAAATATTTGATAGGGACTAATAGCAAATGATCTAAATATCACAGGAACAAAAATGAAAAAATAGATATATTAGAAGGACTAAAACAAAATAACAAAGATAAAAAATATTTTTTTTTTGTTTTATTAGGAATTCAATGAATTCTTTTTTTGTTAGGAACTCAAAGCAAGGTTTACTAATTTATCATGAACTATAATATATTTAAGCCCAAAAAAAGTTCTAATTTGGTCCATAAATTTTAGTGGCAGATGCAGAAATTTTTATTTGTAGGATGAGAAATAGTTATAACTTGGTTAAAAAAATACTTAAGTATATTTTTCATCTTGATAAATTAGTAAATCTTATTTTGAATCTCTAATAAATTTTTTATTGAGTTCTAATAAATTTTAAAAAATAATTATTATTATTTTCTTTTAGTCCATCTAATATATCTATTTTTTTTTATTTTAGTCTTTATAAAATTTTGTTCTTTTGTATTAGTCCCTTTACAAAATATTTGATAGGGACTAATAGCAAATGATCTAAATATTACAGGAACAAAAATGAAAAAATAGATATATTAGAAGGGCTACAGAAAAATAACAAGGATAAAAAAAAATATTTTGTTTTATTAAAAACTCAATGCAAAAAATAATTTTATTAGGAACTCAAAACAAGGTTTGTTAATTTATCATGAACTATAACATATTTAAGCCCCCCCAAAAGTTCTAATTTGGTCCATAAAATTTCCTTAATTTATTTATTATGTTCAATTTGATCAATTATTTTTTAATATTCTAATTGGGTCTTTATTTTTTTAAAATGGATTCAATTTGGAGTCATCTAAAATTAATTTTGATCTCATTTTTCGGAGATATCGAAGGAAAAATGAGACCAAACTGAACCAATTTTAAAAAAATAAAAATAAATGATCTAGTTGGACCTTTTAAAAAATGAAGGCACCAAATTGAACCAAATAAATAAATTAAGGGATCAAATTGAAGCTAAAAATAAATTTGATAATTAAAATAGTAATTAAACCTAAAAATTCAAAGGATAAAGTGGTAAATTTAGTATCAATTTATTTTCTTTTTTTATTTTATATCTTTTGCATTCATATAAAAAAATTAACTTATGGAACAATAATTAACTTATGGAACAATACTTATTTTGTAATGGGAGCAAATAAAAATTCTATTACACATATAAATTAAAAAATAATTGTGATAACCCTCAGTATGGCGCGGTTGGCGCCAGATCCCACGCTGGTAGCGCGGATGTGGCGCGGATGGCGCCAGGGCTGGCGCTGATGGCGCCAGACCCACTGGAACTTGACGCCTAGAGCGTCAGAGCCACGCGAGGGGTGCCAGAGGTTTTCCAGCCCACGCGAGTCGCGCCATGGGTGGCGCGAGTGGCGCGGGAAGTGGTCTGGAAAACAAATTTCACTGGATTTCCACGCGGACGGCGCCAGATGCCAGGGGAGGTTGGCGCTGATAGCGCCAGTGTAGCGCGGGTAGCGCCACAAGTTCTGGAAGCTGACGCTGGAGGCGTGGAAGTGGTGATGTTGGCGCCAAGGCCACCGCCATGTTGGCGCAGGTAGCGCCGGAGCTGGTGCGGGTCGCGCCAAACCTCGGGCAAGCCCAGTATAAAGGGCAGATCGCGTTTTCTGAAGAAGGAAACAGTTCTTCTTCTTCCTCCACGCCCAAACCTCCATTAGAGAGTGTCACAAGCTTCCAAGGACCTTAGTTTGTGACCTAAACATCTCCCTATGACCTATAAGCTTGAGAGAAACTTTTGGAAAGCCTTAATCCTTCATTTCTGCTCTTGAAAAACCCCTTTGTGAGTGAGAACTGGAATCTCTAGGAGAAGCTCAGAGAGCTTGAGTTTGGCGGAGACCCAAGACGTGTTAAGGACACCAGAGCTCAAGGAAGCTGTCCTGAGGTCTTTCTAATTGCCACTGAGGTATGAAACTCGAGTTTCTCCGGTTGATTTTGGATTTGGGGTTTTCTGATAATAGTGACCCATATGTGATGGGGCTTGAATTAGCCCAGGGTCCTGTAGAGAAACTTGTTCAGAGCTTTGTAGTGATGAAGGATTAGCTTTCAGTTTTTGAATTGGTGAATTTTGGATTTTGTCTCTGTGGATGCATGTGTGGCTGTGTGATAGTCACTTGTGATGGTTAATTGACATGCTAGAGCCTTGATTATGACTGTGTTGAGCCTGAGAGGCTAATTGAACGGTGCCTTGGTTGAGGTTTAAACCATTCCAGTGATATTTGAATTATGGGCCAATGTTGGCCAGAGCTTATATGTATAGGCTGTGCATTGAGTCTGGGATGACTCAGATACTTGGTATGAAGCCTTGAGAAACCTTTTAAAGGATTATGATGGCCTAGTATGTGCTGGGCTAAAATGGTTGAACCCTATGATAGGGAAATTCTGTATATGATATGTTCTGTGTTCGAATGTCTGTGGATTGGTTCTGATATTAGTATATGCTTTGATTAGGACGTGATATTGAAACTGTTGGTGGCGGGAGCCACAGACCAGGGAAGGAACTGCAGAGTGATACCTTGCCAGGTAAGTTCTGAGTCCCTGGGAAATGATTTCCCACTTGGTTGCACACCACACTCCGGGGGAGTGGTGGTCATATTCATAATGCATGCATTGATTGTCGCATACTTATATTACTATGTGTGCATTTGTGCCTGTTTGTGCTATAAACTGTGAAACGGCATTGAGGGTTTCTCTGCCATGTATTAACGTTATTGAAGGATTCTCTGCCATGTATTGAGGGCATTGAGGGATTCTCTGCCATGTGGAACGGCATTGAGGGTTCTCTGCCAAGACATTGAGGGATTCTCTGTCATGTGGAACGGCATTGAGGGATTCTCTGCCAAGGCATCGAGGGATTCTCTGCCATGTTTGTGGAATAAATAACTGCTCATGTGTATGAGGGGCAGACGACTAGGCTAGTGTGCCAGATTTGATATGTGTGCTTGTCTGATGTTTGTATTGTGAATTGTGGGTCAGGGTGGGGATGATTTCCCAAGGACCCTGAGCTTACTAAGATATGTATCTTACCCCGTGTGGGGATTTGTGATTTCAGGTGACTCTTCAGGCAGAAGAGAGCAGTCTCAGGGCAGGAGGCCCGAGTAGAGACGTCTTTGCTTGGCTGAAAGCAGCAGATGGAGCTCGAAGGCTCAGTTTTGATTTTGTTCATGTTTTGTACCCTGATAAGGGTTGTATAGTTCTGTATACCCTCGGTGAGGGCAGTTATTCTTTTGTATCACCACGGTGTGGTGAAAACATTGATGTATATATATATATATATATGTACAAAACTATTTATGATATGTTTATGAGATTCCTCCTGAGTTCAATTGTTGTATTTATGATTTTCTGCCTATGTATCCTTTTATCTGTCTGAATTGTGTATGAGATGAAAACTGGATCAGCAGGGGCGTAATTTATGTGCCTTATATGTATGTTGTTATATGTTTTATTCCATACATAATGAATCAAGAAAAGCGATTATGTGCTTCCGCTGAGTTTTAATTGATATATTAAGCGATAATCTGATATTATTAATGATAACGCACCGGAGGCCTACGGGGTGTTACAATAATAATCTTGTGACAATTGCCCACATGCCCTCACACGTGTGCATTCACCATTGGGTGTTGGTGATATGTTTTCAAATAGTGTAATATTTTTAAACTTAAAGAAACTCATAAAGGATGTGATTATGCCTAATTTGATGAAAGCCTAGGGGCTATTGCTATAATTTGCTCAAATGTTAAAATTATACAAGTTCACCACATATATTATTAAGCTTAATTTATGAGCAAATTACATCAACACTTCTTGAGATTTCATGTAACTATATAAAAATTTCCTACTTTTTTAACCATTATTTTCACTCCTTATAGCATGTTACCATTTTAGTGTAAGGTTTAAGGAGAATGTCAGTATAATGTTTCCAAACATATAATGAAGTGTTAATGTAATATTTTTAAACTTAATGGGGCTTGGTGTAGAATTTTTTTTTAAAAAAAAGATAAAATTATGTGTAATTTGATAAAAGCTGGTGCATGTGGCGTAATTTCTATAAATTTAATTTATTCATCCATATTTTATAGATGTTCTCGATTTAATGTAAAACCCTTGAATTTCCGTCTTTACTGTTTTAAATCTTTATTCAATTTAAACAATAATTATGTTGAAATTCATGCCAAAAGAAGATGAAGAAGAAGTGATAATGACTTTATACACCAGTTAATACAATACTTATTTTTTCCAGCAACAAGATAAATATATATTAAAATTGAGAATACGAGGAATCTAAAATCTATTAAGAATTAATATCTAATTCTACCCATCAATCTGAATCAGGGAACCAGCGGACTCAATAAAAAACAATATAACAATAAAGTTCCTATTATATATATGCTCTAATTAATCCATCAGATTCTTTAAGAAAAATTAATCCATCGGCTTTGATAACAAGCAGCAAAATAATATTGGATTTAGTAATAAACTTGATATTATACTTTGCCAACAAACAAATAAAAAATCAAAGTGGGGACCCATCTCAATATCTTCACAAAATGGACAAAAAGAGCTTCGATATTCTCTGAAATATATGCTTTATATTGAGTTTCGTCTTCACCGAAAATACCAACATGCATTGGAATATGATTTTGGATTTTGCTGAGCTTTCTAGGAAATTACGCACAAACCCCACTGGTCATGGTGCCACTCAATATTTTTGGAATGACATGCCTACACTCCTCTCCCCCCATGTATTCCTTGATTTTTTTTCTCCTTTCAATCTATCTTTTATTATATAATTTGCACAAGTTTTTCTCGGATTTTTACACCAAATACCAATCAACAAGAAAACAATAAAAATACCTACAATAATCAAGAGGAGATGAATTGGTTTAAACTTGGTTTTTTAAAAATTATTTGTAAAATCAGAGTTAATAGATCTTAATCACTTTTAAACCAAAAATGTTTTTAATCGATCAAATTGCTCAGCCCAAAAAAATCAGTAGCTCAAAACAGAACTTGTTGAGTGATGATAAAACTACCAAGAACAAATGAACAAGATTACTTGAAGAGATAGAGATAAGAAAATCAACACAAACAATTTATACTGGTTCACTTCTCAAGAGAAGCTACATCCAGTTTCTTCTAATCATCACTAGATTAGAGTTCTACTATTATAAAATTTTGTTCTTACAAGCTTTATAATAATCTATCTTTATCAACTCTAGATAAAGAATAGAAACCTAAAATCCTAGTAGACTCCTAAAGATCAAGAACGAGAGAACACTATTATGTTCTTCCCTAGAGAACACTACTCTAGAAGAGAACCCTTTACAATAACACCAAACAACAGAAATTATAAAAACGAAATTACAAACAAAGATTAAGGAGAGAAGCAACCTGATGATCCAATGAAAATGAATGCATATGAGTTACCAATCAAGGTTGAATGCAGAAACAAACTTTTAAAACATGCTCTCCTTTTCTCTTTAGAAATATCTTGCCCAAGAAATCATTCAAATACCCATGAAGATTAAAGAGTTGGACAAGAAGTAAGTAGACCCAGGAAAACACTTTAGAACTTTATGAAGGCTTGTGTGTATTCAGAAATTTCGAAGTATTCAAGTTAAGTTACAAGCCAAACCTTCTTTATATTTATAACAAAGATTTGTAAAAACCTGTAATCGATTAAACGTGCCCAATAATCGATTAAAACGAGCTATGTAATCGATTAAATTACCACTTAATCGATTAAAGTGTTTAAGACAGCTTTTTGGGTTTCACAATGAACAATATAATCGATAAAACCGAGCTGTAATCGATTAACACAGTGAAGTTTTATAACAGAAGCCTTTCGTGTAATCGATTACAATATTTGGTAATCGATTAAGGTAGTGAGACAAGCTTTTTCAAAATATCCTATATAATCGATTACAAACGATGGTAATCGATTAAATTAGTGATAACATATTTTTCAAGATAGCTTGTGTAATCGATTACAATAAATGGTAATCAATTAATATGTATATTAAAGCTTTTCCAGTTGCAAATACAAGCCATATAATCGATTAATCCGTGATGTAATCGATTAAACTGTATATCAAAGCTTTTCCAATTTCAAACATGAACAATATAATCGATTAATCTTATGGGTAATCGATTAAAACAGTGAAACAACATTTTTCCAAAATCTTTACCCATTTTGATCTTTTTCGAAATAGCTTTGGTTCTGTGATAAAAACTCTTAAGCATATAAATGATTATATGTATGCAAATGCAAGGATCAACAGATTTGCTTCTCATACACTTGGATTTGGATTTCAATCTTCAAGGCATGTGAAAAGCTCAAAACACTTCTAAGTCAAAAAGTTTCATTATTCTTATTGCTCCCCCTATATCCAACACAATTTGTTGATGAAATTGAAATTGAATTCAATTTTGTGAATGAAAAAAAAAATATTATTGGAAAGAAGTACATTTCATTAAAGATAATTAGTTAGATTTTTTAATAAAATTAATTATCGATAAAATTAATAGATATTTCACACTAATAACAATTACAAAATGATCAAGTAGCCAATATTTTCAATGTTAATTTCTTTTACTGCAAGAAGCCTATATTATTTCATTCAAAATAATGGTATCAATACAATTAGAAACATGCTCAAAATATTGAGTACTAACATGAAATATAGATGGCTAAGACATGAGCGATTTGATTAGCTTATTATAATTTTATATTAGTTCGTCTCTATCACTGAGAATGCGTCCAATTTTTCGTAGCTTCCGTCTTGACAGGGCGGTGCTCTGACCAATTGAACTACAATCCCAGGGAAAGGGGTGTACAGTATACATATTTTTACGGTTTCTTTCAAACCCTTATCTTTTTCTATTTTTCTATTTCGGATTCGCACCATTTTGCTGTAAATGAAAGAGGCGGATTTTTGTATATATTGATTGATATCGATATGCACTTTCGTGAGATCGACACAGATTACGAGCAATCTGTTTGTTATTGACAAATCGATTGAAAATGGAATCAATGAAAAAAAAATATTTTTTTGTCTATTTAAAAATTTTCCCTAGATTTTCTATTTACAGATCTTGATATGAATCGAGATTCTTAGCAAGATTCGAATTTGTGGAAAGATGGAATACAGAAAAAAAAAATAGCGTTTAGGGATGTTTCATATTTAGATTATTCCGTATCAGAGTACGTTCGCAAGAATGAAACTCAAGGGAATTGACGGGGGCCCGCACAAGCGGTGGAGCATGTGGTTTAATTCGATGCAAAGCGAAGAACCTTGAATTCTAGATGTAGATGCTACATAGTTGGTTCTCATCCTTCAGAGACTACGAGTATAATAGGAGCATCCGTCAACAAAAGGATCACCCTAAGATGATCATCTCGTGGCTATTGAGAACGAATGAAATCAGATGGTTCTATTTCTTATTCTTAATGTTTTCGATCTCGGTTCCCCTACCAAGTTCTACTAACTTTAAACAAAGTTATAAGTATTGATCACTGCTACTTCTAGCTCTTATAACCCAAGCTTATCACTAAGCTTAATAACCACCTAGTATTCTTTGTTCTACCAAGTCACTACTGGCTCTAAACAAATCAGAAGATTTATTGTGGGTTGGTTTGTTCACTGACTAGTTCTTAACGTCTTAAAGATAATTATACAAATGAAGCACTTATTCTCTTCTCTTACGATGTACAAGATTTTTTGAGAGTTTTTCAACTTTACAAATATATAAAGGTAGAGCTTGAGAAGAGGGTGTAACAACCTAATTTGGAGTTTACATAAAATTGAGATTTTAAACTTATTTAAATTTTGTAAACGAGTTACTTCCATTTTAATTACTTAAAGACTATAAATTAAGAAAATGTGAAGTGGACTTTTACATAAGTTTTTAAAACTTGTATTGATTAACTTTGAAAGTTGACACCACGTTTAAATAAAACTTATCCTTTAAATTTTGAAAATAAACACATAGTGTTGTCTGGCTTAGAATCTTACATTAAAAAGCGAGTAAACGAAAGAAAAGACATTTCTGGTTTACACATTACACATATATACATGAGGTAAAAAGTATCATACATAGATGTTTCTTTGAACATGGTAATAGGTACAATTCAAAGTATAATAGAAATACAATTTATGATAAGTGAGATGACTAAATTTACATATGCCAAAAGTTCTGAAGCCTAGGTCTACTGATATAAAAATAATTGTTCTCTAATTGCAATCCTGCATTTCAACTAAACCTTAGCTCAATGTAATGATGAGGAGGACAACAAAGGTAAAGAAGTCGATATCTCCATGACCTTTATAGGTATTGCTGCTTGGTCCTGAAAAAATAAAACATAAGGATGAATCTTTCAGCATTTTCAAATGACACCAAGAAGAACTTAAGAAGTCACACACTATCAACTGTATCACATAGACAATCACATGCAAAATCAGTGCCCAAGGTTACATTACTCTTCTTGGTCTCCAAATAAAAGCATCAAATATATCAATAACATTTTCCCGAAATTCACATTTTTAGTAGGCATGGCAGCGAGACCTGAACCCATGGGTACCCGCCAGAATCGCCCTGATTTTAACGAGGAAAAATCGAGTTTATCAGGTTCGAATTTTCCCCGATAGCCAAAAGCGGAGGCAAGGGCGGGTATGGGATTTCTAATACCCGCCCCCGCCCCGTAATAAATAATATTAAAAAAATAAAAAATATATATTATTTTCTAATTTTTTTAATTCAATTGATTGATTTTGTTTTGTAATTTTTAGATTATGATCCCACATTTTAAATGTGAGTTTGTTACTATTTTTTTGGTTACATAATTAGTTTTTTTTGTACAATTTTCAATAAAAAAACTATTTTTTTTTAATTTTAATCAAATAGCGAGGGCGGGGCGAGATAGGGAAAACCCAACCCCCAGCAGGGCAGGGGCGGGGAGCGATTTTTGAGTGGAGGGCGGGGACGGGGAATGCAATATCCACCCCCGCCCCGCCCTGTTGCCATGCCTAATTTTTAGGGTCTTTCAATTAACTTAAATAGTAAAAAGCATGTCAGTCATCAACTAATTCAAGCAAGCAAGTCATACACTTAGCCAAAACAACTATTTAATCACGACAGCAAGCATAATACTCAAAACCTTAGACCATTTGAAAATAGAACAAAAACATGACATAGTTAAAATTAACAAAAGATTTTCAACACAAACTTTTTATAAGGAATTAAAGGTTATTGTCTTAACTTTATAACATGGTATCTCGATTTTTTTTATAAAAAATCTACAAAAATGCCCAAAAATTCTACAAGGCAGTAGATAAATATGATTTTAGATTTAACCTAGTTCAAAGATTTGTAATTATCTCCCTTTTTCCATATCCAAATTGAGTGGTAGATTGAAGCTAAAAAAATTATATTTGCATAAAGGTAAAAATTGAACCAAAACTTGGTTTCTAAAATTCCCAGTAAATTTTTATTTAAAGACTTTTTTCCTAACTTGAAAAACATTTTTCCAACAACCAAATTTGTTTTGTCTTGCCTTTTAAAATTAGAAGGTAATCTCTTTAATTTACCTAATATACATGGTTAAAAATATTATTTTGTCTAGTTCAAGGATCAAAAATCATCTTTTCAAAATTGTAAACACAAAATTACAGTATCGAAAATAACAGGGCACTGTCAATTTCAAACACCAAAACAGAGAGGTCAACTTGAAGGCCAGGATGACTGCCAATTTGAATTCATCTCTTTTGGACCTTGACATCAACGTTGTATAATTTTATGTCTACTCCAATTTAAGACAAATTTCACAAAATTCCAATGACTATATTTTCTAAAATACTCGAGACAGTACTTGTTGTTCATTCCTAAGACTCAAAACAACCACTTCTGCCTATTTGGTTTTGGTTTCAAATTTCACAAGATAACTTTGTCCAAATATTTTAGGAAAATTTGGACAAAGTCTCTCTTGTTTACAGAGCATTCCCCAAGCTTCAATAGAACAAAAAAAAAATGAAAAACAGAACCATGCATGTTCAACACAACCTTCACTTAAGAACAAAAATTGAAAATGAACATATGTTCCCTTCATCCAATTCAAAATGCAATCAATTTTCAGCACTCAATGGAAACAAATATGCAGATACATAGTTGAGCTCCCCAAAACAACCATTTTTGAGTCCACATGAAAGAGCCCCTTACCTAAATGGGTTTCTCAAAGAGAAAAATGAAAAATGTAGATGAAGATGTTGATTCCCTGGCTTGGATTCACCAAGCAAATGTGGTAGCCTACCCTTTTTCCTTCACTCCCATCCAACTCTTGCTATTTTCTCAAACTCTCTTATTTTTCTTTCCCTCTCTCTACGTGATGTGTTGTGTTGTTTGAGTGAAGAGTGAAAAAAAATTGAGAGTGAAGGTGGGTGGGGTGTTGGTCGCGGGTGTGTGTAGTGGGGTTAGGTTAGTGTTGTATTGTCATTATCTTAGGACTTGCATGTGGTTAGTGGTCTAGGTGTCACAAAGTTAGGGTGAGTTAGAGGTTAGGTGTCATGCTTAAGAGGGTTTCAGGGGCAGGAACATCAAGCTTAATTTACACAAGTGTAATTTTTAATGGTGTAATTATAAGCGATGTAATTAAATTTTATAAAACTAGAAAAATAAAAATCTATAATAGTTGATTAATTAAGTTTCATATGTACAAATTATTCACAGATAAAATTTTCCCGAGTACTAAATTATCAATTAAATTTAGAACTCAAGATAATTAAATCAACACGGAAACAGATCAATAAATGATCACATTGAAATCAATATATAAGTAATAATAAACTACAAACAATTTTTAACTATAGAAAATCACTCATAAACAAAAGCACATAGAAGTAACTATAGATAATTACTCAAGAGAAATAATTATATATATATATATATATATAAATGAGTTGTAATATTCACGTGTTACAAAGTGAACTAAAGATTTGAATTCTTTTATGTGTTTGTCCATAACTTCAACTATTGAAAGCTTCTCATATTTATAGGTCTTCTTTAGAAAGTGATTGTTGTCTCTAAATGGTCTCATTTCTTTGTTGAAGGCTTGCATCTAAAGAAGTGTCTGTTCGGACAGTTAATGCTTGCATTAAATATATTCCTCTCTAGGATGGAAAATCACTCTTTTTAGCTTTGTTTGAAGCATACTTTAGAAGAAAACCATGTGCTTTTGCTCAAAGAACATTTGTCACAACAAGTGTAGTAGTGTGTGTCTTTTGAGATGTTTGAACTTATTGGCGCTAATTGTTCTCTTACTTCTTAGGACTTTGACAGATCCTAGGAAGAATGTTTTTAAGACAATTCTTGCAAATAAATCCCAGACTATTAAATGAATTCTTTTAAATTCTTTATCATAACTTAACATCTATTTGCTTTTGTCTGTTGTATCGAACGCAGATACAATGTTTTCATCTCACTGCATCTAAGATGTAGCTTTAAACATTTGTAATTATTTGCATCTAATCAAAATTATTGAGGGTTCTGATTCGTCTTATGACTCAACAATCTCCCTATGTTTTATGATGTCAAACAAATACAAATTTAAAAAATGCAAGATAGCTTCAAGCTATAATCATGTTAAAAACAAGTAAGAATCAAATACAACTATGTTAAGATAAATAAAGCATATAAATCATAAGACTTTTGGATAAAGTCTGAAAAACATATCATTTTATTCATTAAATATTTTCACATCAAGATGATGTGCTTTGAGTACAATGAATAAAATGACAAGGAACAAGAAATTGAAAATAACTCCCCGTGAGATGGATGTTTTCTTTTGCTCTGCTCCCCCTCAAATGATGCATAAGACTCTTCAACTTTTACAATACTCACTCCTCTTTTTGGTTGTCCATCATTGAAAACGTGTAGAAAGTGTTAGGTCTGAATGATCAATTCATACCTACCTTAGATTTTGATGTTCATAAAAAAGTATAATTTGTTAACAATTTAATGAGTTAATGTTAAGTGGCTAGGACCAACTTTGTTAAAGGACTTAATGGTTATCTACATATCTTGTCCATACTCAAAGTGGAAAACGTTTTGTTAAGTATTAACCAGAGTCCAATGCACAATAAAAACAAGAGCGTCAACTCGTTATAATAACCAATATTATACACTGAGTATGATCAACACTTACATCTAGTTGGTATAAGTGTCTTACTCACTATTATGATGTTCAACGTAGTACAAAAGTGTTATGTTAGCCGAAAAGGGAAGTACATGTATTCTCACTCATAAAATTCATTTTTCCTATCTTTACTTAAATTTCTCACATTTAAATTTAAGGAAATGACAAAATAGAAGAGAATAAAAGGTCTACACAAAAAAAAAATTCAAAGGTCATTTTTTGTCGACAACAAGGAGCACATGTTGTTATCTGTACCTTTATTCATTTCCTCTCGAATAAGAGCATGCCACGTAGCCTCACCTCCCAATGTGAGACAATGGTCATTTCAAAGACTTGACGCTAATCCCATAATGGATCATTCACTGAAGTCTATTAAAGGAAGACTCTACCCAAAAAGCTAAAAAGAATATCAAAAGAAAACAAGAATACCCCTTTTCCACTTGGTGATTTCAATCTCATGCTTAAAGGGGCGACAAGATCAAACCTTTATGTATCTAATTGGTGGGGCATCTTCATCTTCTTTAATCAAAAGCTCCTTGCCTTTATAGCAATTGGCTTTATCAAAGATAACTTGCTTATCATTTGCTATCTTGAATTGAGTGTTAGGAGTGGCTAGACAAGAGAATCTTGTGCTAATCACAAAGGGTAACCTAGTTCTCAGATGCTTCCATCATCTGAAGGAATTTTGTCTACAATTAAATTCCTCTCTATAGGCACATAACTTCATGCTTAAGTCAGAGATGAAGTCTGACTTCTCCTATTCTTGGAAACTTAGACTTTGTTTAGGAAGCTCCAAAGCTATGTCCTCTTCTTGAAATGTATTCCCAAACTTAGTGCATTCACAAGTAAGGACAATGTTAAATAGTGTATGAGGGCCATCAACTGTTGAAGATCTAATTGAGTGGTGAAAGGCATACCATATGGATGGGCACCACTTTAAGCCATACTTTTATGCCTGGAGGGTAGACCTTTTTGTCTATTGGTCTATGCACCATGATCAGACTATTGGGATTATGCCTCACTGTTTGTCTAATAAGGAATTCTCTTAAAATAGGTTCCCTTTGGTAGTAAGATGGTGCATCCACTTCTTCATATGGATGAGTCTCCCTTGTTGTTAGTTGAAGGGGTCTATCCCATGATACCCTTCCTTCCAAAGATCCAACAGACGAATCTTGTAAAGGCAAACATTCTACATCTCAGGTTCAAGCACAATCCCTTTGGCTTTCCATTCTTTGTTACATGTTTTTTACTCACATATCCTATGACCCCTGGACTTAGGGTAGAGTTTGAAATTGACATCTAGATTAATTGGTATTGGAGGTAGAGGTTTAACTCTAGGTTTGGCGGCAAGAATCCACTCTGAAGGACAATATGTTTCCTTCATCAAATCTACATTTCGTCAAGAGAAGAATGAAAATAGCCCAACAAATTCAACAACAAGATAATTATTCTTTTTTTTCCTCCGGACTCTTTGTCATTGAAGCATTGGACTCAGACTCTGGAACTTCATATTCTTCTTCCATACGATTGAGCCTATCCTCATCTATTTCTTGAGTAAAAGTAAAATCAACTTCCCTTTCATTATCTTCAAACATATGTTTAGGATATAACCTTTTAGCACCTGGGTTTGTCTCTAAAATATCTTGAATTTCTAGGTCTTATAGAGATGCTTCAATGGAAGACTGAAGCATTGCTTTCTCCAATGCTTCCCTTCCTTTAGGGTCCATATCCTTTTCAATTAGACCAAGCTAAAACTCCTTTTCTCTCTCAGGTGCATCTATAGATAAAAGTTCTACTCCAAGCTCATCAGTAAATTGCAATTTTTCAAGCTATACTAGATCTTCCTTTCTCTATTCTTTTCCAGATGGTGCCTTGATGGATTCAAGAATGACAACTTTAGGCACTTACTCACATCTATATCCATCATGGTAGCCTCTTAAGTAGCTTTACTATGCACCTATTTAGTAGACAAAGTTGTTGACACATGATCTAGGCAAGTGTACTTAATCTAATATTAAAGGAATGATAAGTATTCATGTATTGTATCCACAAATACTTGGTGAAATATCTAGGAATTGAACAAAAAAATGTTATCTAAAATAGAAAAAGAAGTAGAAGCATTCATTGCAGCAAGTTGTCAATTCGCTTTGGCGAATAAGCAATGTTTTATCAATTTTTAAAAGAGAAATTCGTTGTAATGAAACCATTGTTAGCTATAGTAAGAAATAGTTTCTAGTTTTTGAAAAGGTTTTGGAGTGAAAATGGAAAAAAAGTATAGGTGTTGTTGGCTCGAATTCCTTAGCATTGAATATATGTGATTCGATTTCCAATCATTTTCTCAGTTTAATGCAACCAAGATTCAAATCAATTGATTAAATCCTAGTTACTTAGGTAATTAATCCTTGATCCCTAAGTTACATTCCTAATTCCGTAGGTAACCTAACCTAGAAATCAAATTATAAACAATGACTCTCGACCATGCAAAAACCTAATTTCATTCATAAAGTCATATTCCTAATTATTTATAATTCAGATCTAGAATCAAATTTGTTTCCAAACAATTTGACTCCTAAAAGCAAGGCTGGTTAAGCCTAAGCATGCATTTAAGCAAAGAATTGGAAAACTAATCAAATGAATTAAGAATTGGAGAATCACATACTTGAAGCTACTTCATTCAATCCAACAACTTGAATTTTAGCTTCAATAGGTATATTTTGATACAAAAGAACATGAAAAATCAAACTTACAATGGAAGAGGAAGACAAAGAAAGATAAAGAGAAAATCAAAAAATCTAATCCATTTATTACAAAAGTGACAAAAGGTCATATTCTGATGTTACAAGCTCTTTTAATGAGAGTTAAAGCTATATTTTTTTTGCCAAGTCAGATTCTCATTGTAGTGAGGACAATTCTTGCAACAACGAGTCTATTATTTTCATTTTCTCTTGCAAAGGACACTTCACTTGATTCTTCAATCTCTTTGGACGAACTTTTGCTATGGTGACACATGCACTCATTGGGGCGAGTTCTTTCTCAAGTTCCTGATCACAAACTGAAGATTCACTATGGCAAGGTGTATGTTCATTGTGGCGAGTCTTCATACTTTTTCACATGAAATCTGGTCCTGTCTTGCTATGGTGATAGTTCATCTCGCCATGGCAAGTTTGAGTATGCAGTTCCTTATTCTTTTTAACTCAAAATGCTGTCGTACCATCAAAATTTCACACAAAAACATTAAAAACTATCTTTTTTATTTTCTATACTAATTTTATACATCTTTGTTTATAAAGAAACAACTTATTAACAAAATCCTAAAAATATTCAACATAATTATTTTAAAAAATAAAGTGTAAGAAAAAATTATCAAAGGTCTTCAAAGAATCCAGGACCACTTCTTCTGGAATACTCCTAAGCCTTTTTCTTTTACTTCTCTAGAGATGAGCATTGCTGGAGGCAGGATGTTTTATTCTAGCTCAAAGTCCTCATTCTTCTTTAAGGACTTGTCCATCTTAACCTTTTTTCTGACCTTTTCCAAGGATTTCCAGTTTTCCTTTCTAAGAGTCTTAACTTCCTTCTTGTTTGCAAGGGGAAGTTAGTTTAGGTTAAGGAGGTGTTGGTGGTGGATATTGAGGTTGAAGGGAAATAGATTGTAAAGGTTGGGATGCATGAGTCTCAAGAGTCTTAGCATCATATTCTTGATCCTTGGGTGGTGAGGTTGGTTTGGGTTGAGAGGAAGAGTGTTCGATTCTAATGGTTGGCCTTTTGGTGACATGTTCAAAGTTAAGTTCATACTGGGTATCTGGAGCCTTTTTCTCCTTTGAGTTGTATGTGGTTTTGAAGGCTCAGGGTCTAATGGTGGTTGTTTTCTAGGTTTATTGGGTTGGTCTGATGGTGGAGGTTAGGTCTGTCTTTTGGTGGGGAGTTTAAGTTTAGATTGGGAAGGTTTATTTTAATGGTAGGTTTGGCTTCTACTGGCTGGTCTAAAGTTCCCATTGTCTAGCCTACCACAGACTATGATTCCTCTATGGGTTCCTTTTTTTTACCATTCTCTTCATTTGAAGTTTTGCCCAGTCAGAGAAATTGTTAGTTATACCCATCTTTGAAAAGGTTGACCCAGTCAACTCCATTGAACCTTCAAACGATGCAAATCCAAACACATCTACCTTAACATCATTCAAGATTTGAGAAAACAACATGCAATAAGGGATGAGTTTCTTATTCTTCTTTTGGTTGAAATAGTCCTTGAAGGCTTGCAACCAGTGATAGAAGATCACTTCAGGCAAGTTGACCTTCTTTTCCACCATCACATTGTAAATGCAAAATTTGTCTTTGTTGCTCACATAGTCTCTTAAGCCAATTCTGGGCATCACAATGTCGAAGATGATGTTATGGATGAGCCTACACATATACATCAAGTTTGCAGACCTTAGAAACTTGTTTACAACTTGCTTATCAGATGCAACAGGTTGGAAACCATCATATAGCAACTTGTCCACACTGTTTTGGGTTATCTCCTTCTCTTAGTACTTATCAAACATTAACCATTCTTCTAACCACCTAAACACAACAGAAATGGTGGTTGGAGAAATAACCACCTCTTTTTAGTTGACGATGCCTCTGATGCTGACTATTTTTTCATGAGCAATACCCTAGAAAAGGGCATAGGGACCATAGTACCAAGAACTAAACTTTTCTAGGAGGTTCGTCCACCTAGGTTGATCAAAGAGGTATCTAACAACAAACCCCTATTCTTAAATGTCATTGTAGTTCACCTATCATGCAGGGATAAAGGGGTTCTTGGGAAAGACCTTATTGGCATCGCCTTCATTCCTAATGCTTGGAATCCTTGTTGTTTCATACTTCTTGGGTGCCATTGTTCACAAAGATCATAACTTTTTGAAGGGATTTATGAGAGATTTGAAATTTCAAAAAAGTATTTCAGTGCATGCCTTTGCCTTTTATATGTTCGAAATCCAGAGAGAAATGAACAGTAACATGTCAAATCACATTAAGTGTTTTTAAAAACTGTCATTTAATCATGGGAAAAAGGTGAAGCACATTCTTTGAGGAAAAATGAAATGTTTCTTATCATTATCAACAAGTTACCCTTTTGTTTTTGCACTTGAACAAACATTAGTCCAACACAAATGAATGAAAACAATAAGACAATACCACCGTTTAATAATTAAAATACACAACATTAATATGATAAAACATGCCTATTCAAATGTTCCCTTACACAGACAAAGCGATCCTCAGACACTGACTTAGTAAAGAAATCAGCCCATTGGTGATTTATGTCTACAAATTTTATGTTAAAACACATTTTTCACATAACCACAAATGAAATGATATCTTATTTCAATATGCTTTGCCTTTGAATGTGGTATGGGATTTTTAGAAAGGTTAATTGCACTAGTATTATCACAATACAAGTATATTATTTTCAAAATTAGAGTAATCTTCCAACTGATACATTACCATAACAGTTGTGAGCAACAACTGCCAACAAACACATATTCAGGTTCAACTATAGACACATCGATGGAGTTCTACTTCTTGCTTGCCCAAGATACCTAACAAGGTCCAATGTAATGCCATCCATCACTTTTGTTTTTTTGTTCTACTCTATCTCTTGCATAGTCTGCGCCACAATATCCAACTAACTTTAAATCTTGATTTTTCTTATAAAATGAACTAAGGTTAGTGGTGCCAACTAGAAAACATAAGATCCTTTTAACAACTTTCATATGTAACTCTCAAGGATCATACTGAAATCTAGTGCATAAAAGACATTATACATTATATTAGGTCTACTGGCTGTAAGATAAAGAAGTGAGTCAATCATATCTATATAGATCGTCTGATCTACTAGTTTACCTAATTCATCTTTGCTCAGAGGATTGGAAGTATGCATAAGTGTTTTCATAGATTTAGCATCTTCCATCTTGAACTTTTTCAGAAGTTCTCTGTAGTGATGACCACGACCATGGTTAGGTGACCACAACTATGGTGAATGTTCCAAAGTCTCCATTCTTGCAAAAACCTATATTTTCTAACTCTTGCGCTCTTCAACCTCAAAGTACCTACATTGCACAATCTAGCACCCAAACATGAGTTTTTTTTCAATGAAATATACTAAAAATGCATGATTATGACTAGAAAACTCATGTATAAACAAGGTCAAAAATTTGTTTATTAGCAGCAAAAGAAAGCCTAATGCTTATAGCTTTAAGTCTAGTAACAGGAGCAAAAGTTTCGCGAAGTTTATACATTCTTGTTGGTTACAGCCTTCATCTACTAACCTAGATCTTTTTCTTACCACTTTACCTTGTTCATTTAGTTTGTTTCTGAACACCCAAATTGTTCTAATGATGCTTTTGTTTTTGGTCTTAGGAACAAGTATCCAAACATAATTTCTGATGAACTGGTGAAGTTCCTCCTTCATGGCTATGATCAAGTCCTCATTTGTTAGTGCCTCGTCTATTGTCTTAGGTTATATATCTATGACAAAAGCATAAGATGCATGATCTTTGAATGATGATCTGGTTCTGACTACTCCAATTTGATTTCCAATGATCTAATCTTGAGGGTGATAAATCATAAAATTCAAATCCATTGCATGTGGTTGTTGATCAAACAAGCCTCCAATCTGAGGAAGGATTTCTTCAGACTACTTCACTTCATCTTCCTTAGGGGCTATAGACGAACCTATATGCATATTTGCAAACCATCTTCAAGATCCTATAGCTTCCTATCATATGTTATTCCATCATTGAATTTAACATGTATAAATTATTTTACAACTAAAGTTCTTGTATTGAAACCTCTATAGGCTTTATATGTATAGAATATCCAAGAAAATTTCCTTTATCCACCTTTGAATCAAATTTTGCAAGTTGATCTCTGGTGTTAAGGATAAAACACTCACGTCCAAATGGATGAAAGTATGAAATATTGGGTCTTCTTCTTGTCCATAGTTCATGAAGATTCATTTTTTTTTTTATCAAATGTATGATTAATATTCTATTTTGAACGTAAGATGTTGTGTTTAATGCTTCTGCCCAAAATTTCTTAGGGAGCAAGTTTTCGCAAAACATGGTCCTAGCCATTTCTTGCATAGTTATATTTTTACTTTCAACTACCCTTTTTGTTGATGTGTTCTCGGAGAAGAGAAGTTGTAGAAATACCATTCTTTTCACAAAATGATTTGAACTCTACTTTCTTAAACTTAGTCCCATGGCCACTTATGATAGAATAGATACAAAACCCTTTTTCATTTTGAATTCTTTTACAAAATATTTAAAGACCTTAAAATAGTCATGTTTATGTTCAAGAAAGTATACCCATGTAATAATTTTAATGGTCTGGAAGTGGAAACAAGAGCTTTGGATTTAAAAGAGGTTTTTATGTGGTTCCCCTGTTGACATGCTTAACAGAGAATATAGGTTTTGCAAGAAATCTTAGGCAATCCTTTTACTATATCCTTCTTAGATATTTTTTGAAAATGTTTTAGATTAACATGCCTAAGTTTTTTCTGCCATGTGACATTATGTTTACTAAGATCTATCAAATCATTTTCATACATATTATTGTGTTGTCTAGTAGTAAAGAGTGACTTGGTATCTTTTATCTTAATTATACACTTGTCTTTGTTGAAGAACATAATATAACCATTGTCACAATATTGACTTATGCTCAACAGGTTATACTTTAGACCTTCAACATATAACACGTTGTCTATAAAGGTTAAAGAGGGAATACCAATTTTACCTATATCAGTGATCTTCCCTTTGTTCATGCCTCCAAAGGAAAATTCTTCTCCTTCAGCTGACTATAGGTCGAGGAACATAGACCTTTCCCCCGTCATGTGTTGTGAGCAGCCATTGCCTAGGTACTAGCTTAAATCCTGGCCTTTTCCTACCAATGATATTTACAATAGGAATAATCTGAGATTTTGGTACCTAAATATTTATTGGTCCAACAACATTAGTACCCATAGACATTTGTTTCTTCTTATGGATGCATCTAAACTTGGAGTGTCCAGACTTTCCATAGAAATAACATTCTGGATCAAACTATGACTTGGAGGAAGATGCCTCTTTTTCAAAGCCTAAGCTAGACTTATCAGGGGATATTGCTGGTATTTCAAAAGTATGATTAAAGTATTAGAACTTTCCTAAAACCTCCTAAAGTCTTTGGTAAGACATACTACCTTATCTATTAGTGTTTCAACTATAAAGGGTTTGTCTGTCGTACCAAAAGTATTCGCTTAACTCAGACTCTTTCTTAGAGTCTTGATTTTCTCTTCCAAAACCTTGTTATTTCTTCAATTTTGTGTTTTCACAAATAGATAGCTTATATTTTTATTTATACTTTTTGCACCGAAGAGAAATCATATGACAGTTTTGAATAAGAACATCATAAGGCATTTCTTCTTCATCGTCTGATGAAGCATTAGAAGAGGGAAGATTTATCAAGATTCAGAACAAGATTTTACCTCAACTTTTTCATTTGTATCTGTCATCATACAGATGCTAACATGTTCATCATCTGAACTACTGCTCTTTTAACCGACTGAGTCATCCCAAGTGACAATTAGACTCTTCTTCTATTTGTCATCATAATATCTCTTATTTTTTTAGCTTAGGACACTCAACTTTCATATGTCCATGTTTTCTGCATTCAAAGCAGATGATCCCAAGAAAGAGTTTTAAAATTTCTAGATGGTTGTTGTCTTTGGTTCCCACACCTTGGGAAAGTTATCTAACACTTTCAAATTTACCTTGCTTTGGTGAAAGTGTGTCCCAAAGCATCAAGACCAATTATGAGAACTTGCAGTCTCCCAAACATGTTATCCACAAATTCCACTTCTATCATGGAGAAATTTTTGTAATGTCTTGTCATAGTGACAATTTTCCTAAGTCTGATATCCTTTGTGCCTTCATAGTTGATACTTGGTGAGTCCTAAATCTCTTTGGCTATTTTTAGCCTATAAATCTTGTGTACTCATTTCTGGATAAGGCGCATGTTAGAGTAAATCAAGCTTTTGTGTTGAGCTTCATTATGGCAAGGTTGACGTCTATCCATTCTGCTTCGAGAATGGGTAAGTCTCCATTCATTATGATCAACCAAAGTATATAATGTGTGGACTTGATGTATATCTCCATCCTTTCCTTCTAGTAAGGAAAATCCTTCACTGTGAAGCCTAGAGGCCTTGCAAGGGATGCTTTCTCTGGAATGAAATTATTGTTGTTGTTGTTATTTGCCATTAGGATCTTTTACTCTAAACTTTGATAGGTTCTCAATCCTTAAAGATTAAGCTCTAATACCAAACTATGAAGGAAAATATCACAAAAAAGGGGTTGGATAATGATTTTATAAATTTTCTAAACCTTTCTTCTTAAACCAAAGTTATTGCCTGATATAGCTTTAAAAGTAGATAACAAGGTTTTTGCAAATAGACAAGATTAGACGATATCAACAGATTTTGTAAAAAGCTTTTTAAAAGATTAATCAAATTTGAACTCTACGTCAGTTAACACAAAAGATGGAGATATATAAGAAACAAAGTATTTCTATACTAGTTCGTCTCTATCATTGAGTTTACGTTCAGTTCTTGGCAACCCAAAAAGTTCCACTAACTTTAAACAAAGTTACAAGTATTGTTCACTATTACTTTTGGCTTTTACAACCCAAGCTTAATAACCATTTAGTATTCTTTATTCTACCAAGCCACTACTAGCTCTAAATAAATCAGAATATTTGTTGTTGGTTGGTTTGCTCACCGATTAGTTCTTAAGATCATAAAGACGATTATACAAATGAAGCACCTAGTCTTTTCTCTTGGGATACGCAAGGTGTTTTAACAGTTTTTCAACTTTACAAATATATAGAGATAGAGCTTGAGAAGAAGGAACTAAAGATTTGAATTCTTTTGTGTGTTTGTTCATAACTTCAACTCTTCAAAGCTTCTTATATTTATAGGTTTCTTTAACAAGTGTTTGTTGTCTCTAAACTATCCCATTTCTTCGTTAAAGGCTTGCATATGAAGAAGTGTTCATTGGAGTATTTAATGGTCCTCTCCATGCCAGGAGACCACTCTTTTTAGCTTTCTTGAAGTATACTTCAACAAAAAAGTATGTGCTTTTGCTCATAGTAGGTCTATTATAGCAGGTGTAATAGGGCACGTCTTTTGAGATGTTTAAACTTATAGGTGCTAATTGTGCTCTTCTTAGGATTTTGACAAATCCTAGGAATAATGTTTTTAAAACAATTCCTGCAAAATGAATCTCAAACACATAATATTAAATGAAGTTGTAAATGTTTTATCAAAACTTAACATCTATCTACTTTTGTTTGATGTATCGACGCATATACAATGTTTTTATCTGATTGTATTTAAGCCACAACTTTTAATCTTTTTAATTATTTGCATCTAATCAAAATTAATAAGGGTCTAGATTCACCTTATCACTCAACATAAATTATAGTTAATATTAACTTTATCAATTAAAACTTTTGCTAACAAAGCATCTAAATAGGCAGTAGGATCTTTGTTATTATTTCTTCTCATATTATCATGAATCATTTTCAAAGTTTGCAAAATCAATTGTACATGTAGATTTTGGGAAGCAAAGCAAATAGAACTATCACTCAATAAAGAACAACTTTTGATAAAATATACCCAAGACAGACAAGCATTAATAGTATGTATGGGAACTAACTCTATGTGAAGAATGCTTATTAGAGTAGACATCATTAGTCAAAATTTTCACACCAATAGGACTAAAAAATCTCCCTTATTTTATTGGGATCTAAAAGTGAATTTTTTACCCCAAAAATAAAAAATAAAAAATAATTTAAATAATACAAGTGTAAAATTATTTACTAAAATAGTATAAAAGAGTGTTATCCTTGGAACCATGTTACCCTTGGTACCATACCACTTTTATTTTTTTGTTTCACAACAATGGGAAATCGGTTTCCCACAAACCCATTTCTCAATGTTTCATTTTATTTTTTTAATTGTATATTTATTTATTTTGTTTTTAAAATATTTTTTTCTTTTTTAGAATGTTTTTTTATTTCCTTTTAATTTATTTAAAAATATTAGTTATAGGAATTAGATAATTCCCTTATACTTTTCATCGAGGTGATTCTCTAAAATATTATGTTGCATTGTTTGTAATTTTATTTCTATTTTATGTTAACTTAATCTATTTTATAGTTGAATTAAAATTGTGGGTTAAATACAAATTTTATTATCAACAAATTAATTTTAAGTTTTTTTTATTGAAAGATTAAAATAATTTTTCTAAAAAATGGAAATGAAAAAAAATGGAAAACCACTTTAGAATAAAAATGAATAAACAAAAAAATATAAAAATTATAAAAAAAAAATAAATGGCACATTGAAAAACCAATGTAAAAAGAAAATGAAAAACTAAATTTAAAAAAAATATAGAATTGTTAAAATAAAATGAAAAATAAAAATAAAAAGGCATGTTTAGGAATCAGTGCATGGACATCTGATTTTCCAACATTGAAAGAATTTTTTTTTTTCATACATTTTGACAAATCGGTTTAGGAACAACCGATTTCTGTCTATGACCAATTATATATATGATTTTGGTAATTATTTTAGTACATGTATTATTTATGTAATTTTTTTTTATTTTTGGTAAAAACAAACTCTCGAAAATCTATTTAAGTCTACATTTGTTATAATTTAGTCACTTTTCAGTTTCTATATAATTCATAAAAATCTCATTTTCAATTAATTTTATTTCACTAATTCTCTATTCTATTAGACTTAACCCGTTTCCTAATACCGATAACATTTACTTTGAAAGATAAAATGAAAAATAGGGGGAGAAGGGTGTGTCTGAATTATCCTTTTAATTGTGGTAACAACTAGTTATTGATGTTCCACGAGTTCATAGTATGGCCTGTATGGGAAGCAAATACGAAACTTCAAATGTCATTACTTACCAGATACCTTTTTATCCTTTTTATATATCCCACTTGCATATACTAGTTTATAATTTGATTATATTTTAACTTGTGCTTTTACAAAAACTCAAAAGAATGTCGTACGGGATTAGTTTATCTTATTTAGCTTTTCTTAATTATTTTATATCTACCAAACGCGGTTATGCGGCTAATAATTAATATTACTCTCAACTAATTAGTGCGTGTTTGATTTTATATTAAAAAATTAATTATGATTTTATAATTGACTTTACATATATTTTTATAATGTTTAATTTCATGTTAAAAGAAAAATTCAAAATTAACTTTAGGTCAAAAATTGATTTTGAGTTAAAATAATTTTGAGTAGTTTTTTTGTTAAATCCAAAATTTGTACTGAGTTATATTCCTAACTTAATTTTATAATAAAATATTTAAATATAAATCACATTATTTTAAAATTAATTTTTTCAATAATAATAATCCAAATACACTAAGTAGAATTTATATGAATGAAGAAACATTTGCGTATCTAATTAAATTTCCAAATTGTTATTTTTGCCGAGTATTCAACATAAGATTCTTATTAATTCATAATCACAAAATCCAATTTTTCTATCAGCACCTGAGTATGGTCAATTGTTAAAAGACTCTTCAAACTAAATTATAAGCCCTCGTACAAAACCTTAAAGTTTAGATAACAAATGAACAAATAACTAATATTTTGCAGCAATGACAAGTAATATCACCGAGATCGAACTTGCAAAAAAAAGTGAAAAGGTTTTAAGAGACGTGGGGGTTCCAAGAACATGTGGAGAAAGAAAAATCAATAGTATGTGACTTCTTTTGGCAATGAATTTTTCACGGAGACAAGTGGCATGACGAACATACCAAAATAATTTTCATCATGTATATACATTACATTACGTATCACATTTCCCCCCTTATAAACATGAGTTCGGAGCCAGAGATAATTCAATTTTCAAATCCAAACATGCAGATAAAGGCGAGGAAAAAATCTTTTTGGTAAAGTTGTGACTATCAATATCGACACAATAATAAAAGTATTTATTTACATAAAAATAATCTTTTATATATATAATATACGGGTTTTATGAAAATAATATTTTATAGTTATGTAAAGTATAAATCAAATTGGAAAATACCATGTAAAGTGTAAAGTATTAAGGGAAAAATTTACTGTTATTTGGAAATGTTAATTTTTTAAGAACTGTGTGATTTAAAATAAAATCTGTCAATGGATAATGTTTAACTATTGAAAATTTTATTTGTGCAGAATAACATATCTTTTATTTCAATCATGTAACAAAAGTAAGGTGTCAAAAAGAGAGAAAGAATGAGGAAGCAGGGATCGATGGACGGCAAAACATAAATAATTGCAAAATTTTGTCAATATTTGGTTACATTTTTTGCATGTTGGTTTTAAGTAGCATTTGTACATAATAATTGGTTTACAGTTTCGAAATTTTCAGATTTTAATACTGCAAAAAGGATAAAGTAAATAGCTGGAGAAGAGGGCAACCGTGGGTCCACACATCGGATAGACTTTTGCAAGAAAAATTAATGATATTTGTAAATTGAAATGAATATATATTTGAAAAATAAGAGTAAATTGTCAATAAAAGTTTATTCAATTAATAAAGAACAAATTTATATTTTATTAAGATGTGTATTCGATTTTTATTGTTGATATCAAAATCTTGTTGATAAATAATTTATAAATATTTTTATAAATGTTCATTGAATCTTAAGGTATGTTTTGTTAGACATTAGATTCAACTTATCTAAATTTTATTATATAAAAAGAATTAATTAATTAATTTTGTAATTTTCTCGATAGAAGTATGGTCTTGAAGTGATTTGTGAGACTCTAAAAGCATGTTTGATTTCTAGTCCAACTTACTATGCACGAATTATGAGATCAAATTCAATGATTTGCTGCAAACTGAATGTAAAAGGAAGGATGAGAAATTTTTTCAAACTTCATTTTGCCATTAATGTCCATTTGTAATGGATACCCAAACATGCATTAATCACTAAAAAAATGATAAATTTGTGGCGGTTAAAAAAGTCATTTTTAGCGATTAAAAACCGCTACAAAATATATTTTTGATGGTCAAGATTAACTGTCAAAAGTATCGACATCAGAAATATTTGTAGCAGCCTTTAGATGAACGCTGGTAAATTCGTCAAAAATATTGTGACGACTAAAAGTCGTCACAAAATTTATTTTATGTTTTTTTTTTTATTTTCGCACATTTGTTTTGGCACAAAAAATATTGTAGCGACTATAAGCTGCCACAAAGTGTATTTTTTAATAAAAAAATTCATATTAATCTTTCTCTATTTTAATCATTCCCAATATTTCTATAATTATTTTCATTGCTATTTGATTAAGTATAAAAATTGAGATAACTTATTAAATTTTGAATGGTGTGTAACTGTAGGAATCTATTACAATGATTTGCACCCAAATTCACGTTGATACAAATTTAAGAGGGGGAGTGGGAGGAGAAAATAAAAATCGAGAAGGAACTCCATTTTGGGAGTGGTCATCCAAGTGAAGAGTTTCTTTGTCTTTTTTCATTAGAAAGACACATCTTTCTTTCCTTGATTTGAAGAGAGCAAAATTAAGCAATAATAATAAATCATAAAATGCTTAATAATTTAACTGTAAAGATAAAGAATCTCCTTATCTATAAATTATTGTGTTAGGAATATAACAAAAAACATGTTACATTAAAACCATGATTCCTTTTAGAGCAAAAAAGGAAAATTGAGATAACTTATTAAATTCATTGCTATGAATCCAAGATAAGAGTGATGCTAACATGAAAGCTAGAACCATTCTGATTCGAGCTTGAATGTTTTGCAAGCTTAAATTCTCAACATTAGATCCACATCTACTTGTAGGAACAATACCATACTAAGAAATTATTTGGGGCTCCCAGGAAATAGAAACATAAAATATACAAGATGATTCAAATCTTTAGTTAGGAAAGAAAGAGAGATTCCTCATAAAGAGACTACACAGTTATTTTAATAGTCTCATTTATGGTTGAGAGAATTCTCAAGTTCATGCTTCATTTACCTTATACCATGGTCGCTTTCCTGTAAGTGTTTGGAACAATGACAAAAAAGCAGACACGACTACATCAATGCTAACATCAAGGTGCCATGAACCAATTTCAACAGCCAGCACCTTGGATAAGAGTGTGTTTTTAGTTGAACTCTAGTAATTTATTTGACATGTCTCTTATACAAATATATATGGAATATCAATGGAATATAGCATATAGAAACTTAGGGAGATACAACTGAATAGTGTAAAACACTAAAACCTGAAATTTATCACTTACCTGTTTTCAGATCCCATAAACACAATACAGAATATTCGTTAGCAAATTCCCTATTGTCTATAGGATACTGGCCATTCTTATAGTTTCCTATTCTTATTGCATCAGCTTTCACTTGCTCGCCCACATTGAAAATATGAAAATAAAAAACAAAAGGAGGCCAATAGAGTCTATCTCAATTTTCTTATTAACCATCATTTGACAGTTTAGCTTCTTTGCAAGTTGAACACTTTTGAAGTAATAAAAGGTCATCATGCTCTATATTCAAGCAATATAGCAGGATTTTCAAGTAAGGAACTATGAATATTCAGGTCCACTTCTCCAGCTAATTCAGTTGTCAATCAATTATGCATGACCTCTTAACTACCCTTCCCTGATATCTTTATATAGTTCGTACTTATCAAAAGCTAGACTACTGGTCACTTGATGTAACACCCTGAAATTTCAAAAACTATGGTCAAAAAATTATATGAATTATTCTTGTATAGCTATTGATGTGAGTATTAGGTGATGAGAGATTTGATGATCTATTTGGGTGAAATATCAATTTGAGAAATTAAGAAAATGTTTGAAGAGAAGTGACCATATTACCCTTTCCTTAAATCAGAAATTATAGAAATGCCCTTAAGGTGAAAATGACGAAAATGCCCTAGATATTTAGTTAGATATTTTAAGGAGGAAAATTACCTAAATGCCCTTGGACATTTTGAAAAATTACAAACACGTCCCTAAAGTGGCAAATTACCATAATGCCCTTCAGGCCAGAAATGACCAGATACCCTTTGAGATTCTGTGGAAACTTGATGGAAATACAGAGCATTCTTAGACAGCAGATTATTAAGATATTTTGTGATAAGAAACTTTAGAATAGAATTTCTATAAATTTTATAAGGTGACTACTTTGAAATTGTATTCAGAAGGATGGAGATGGTGGAACAATATATAAAAATGAGAAATAGAATCTGTGGAATTTTCTCTCAATTGTAGGATGTCCAGGTTTACACAATAAAATAGTTTAGTAATTTTGATGGACAGAAGAAGGATAGACCAAGTAGAATTAAGATAAGAACATTTTGTAGGCAAGGATGTGTATTATTGGGTATAGATTGCTTGTGAATAATTTTAAACTATTATTAAAGCCAATTTTTGGATATCTCTAGAATTCTATTATTTCATATTATTTTAGGTGAAAGAATTCAAATTAAAATTAAACTTCTTATAAGGAATTACCATGTGAAAAACCTTAATTGGAATAAGGTTTTTCTTAAGCATCCAATGGTATAAAAGGAAGGAAATTTATATTCACACCCCTAGGTTTAAAGTTCACGAAACTGGTGTAGAATATGCAAGAAGATTCATGAAAGCCACTTGTAGAGGTAAGCCATGTGATGAATACAAGTATTAGGACACTTGTATGGCATGGATGCAAAGAAAGCAAAAATCTTATCTTGTCTCCTTTGACAGAACATGAGGACAGTTCTAGACATTATTTCAACAATCCCAACGGTCAAAAGTTACATATGTGGGATAGTAGTGTACCTTTAAAATTTTAAAA
>PYAF01001162.1:90765-124159 GCA_007407185.1 Glycine tomentella | reverse complement strand
ATGGCTTAGGAGATTTTTTTTAGTTTCAACCACTATATAAAGGGAGGGGGACCTAAAACTCAAGTCATTCTCCAAGCTACTCTCCCACCTAGTTCACGTGAAACCCCTCTTCCATATCCCTCCCATCCTTTTATTTCCAAGCCTAAATCAAGTTAGAAAATAAACCCCACCATAGTGAAGCAACACGTGAAAGCTAGGAAAAGCTAGGGAAAAGTTTGGCAAGCTTTATAGGAAGAGAAAGAAAAGACTCATAAATGATTATAAGGTATTTATAGGGGAGTTTATGCTAAATATAGTTTAAGTGTTACTTTGTTTAAGTGATGTTTTGTTTGAATAAGTGTTTGAATGTTCATGTGTTGTTGAGTGTTTCCATGAATCTCAATGAAATCCATGTATTGCTGAGTGTTTCTATAAACCTTTGTACATGAATAATATGCTGAGATTCTGTACATGAATATAAAGTTGAGTTCTATACTTTATGTTGAGTTACTGAGTAAAGTATGTGAGATATAAATTAAAGACTGATGTTGAAAATATATATGAGATAATGAAAAGAGTTATACCTTAAAGTGAATCAGTCTTATATGTCTCATATGCATATGCCCGGCGGGGGTTAGTCCGCGTTATTTGCCTCAAGAGGAGGTGTGTCAGATAGCTATAGGAACTGAGTTCGAGCGTTCAGATAAGAGAGGTCTGAGCTGAGGGGTACTTGGCAGTGGGGAAATCACGCCACCCATGATGATCACATGTAGTGTGGGTGAGAATCCTGTTGCAACACTATGGGACCCTGACTGATCATTTCAGTTCTGTGCCACAGGGATGGGGCTATCTTGACTGTTGGTACCACATGATAAGAGTTTAAGAGAATCATGCATCATGATAAGAGTCTAAAAGAATCACGCATCTTTGAGGATGTTGTTATGAATATTTACATATTGAATATATGTGCTTAAATTATGTTTATCATAAACTTACCCTATGTTTTGTGTCTGTGATTGATGCCTGCTATGACCTCAATCTAATTGGGCGAGTAGATGAATAGTAAAAGAAGGATTGACAAGATGATGTTTGAGGAAAGGACTTTGTTAAAGATGATTAGTTGAAGATGTTTTGGTGATTTGTACCATGTAATAAAACTGATATTAGTCTGTATTTTATTTTATATTATGTCAGATTTATAAATACCAATCAGTGACGAAAATCTTTTTTAGCAGTTATCAGCAAACGTTGATTTAATATTTTTTAAGCAAATCGAAAAGAATTTTCATCAAAAATCAACAAAATACAAGATGGTAAATTTGAGGCGTTACACTTGAAGTGTTTCTTTATTCCTCAATAAATAGAATGGTAAATGCAATAATGTTGCTTCCTATTACTGTCAAAAGTTGATCGAAAATAGAAACTTTGAAATATACATGAATCTAATAGCACTTCTCATTGCACCTGAACTTACCTTTCACAACAAGTGGGCACATGCACCCAACAATTACAACGACAGAGGAACTGTCTGCTCCACCAGAAAGAGGAAGCAGAAAACCAGATGCTTCATTTCTTCTTAAGTAGTCCCATAACCAGCAACCAGGTCCAAATTCTATTTCCACCTTAGGAGTGTGGTACTTTATCTATAATGAATATATCATATTAAACTTAGCAGCTTGGGGACCTGAGTAAGCAGTAATGTTGTGAAAGAAGAATTCAAGATGTCATCAATTTTTAAAGAATTAAACATATCATATGGAACTAAACATATCAATTTGCAACACTAAACCTCTCTACTTTAAAGAATTTAGAAAGGCTAGAGGTCTCAAACAAGGGACCAAGAGGGACATATGAGTGTATTTTTTAGTCCTAATTATATATATATATATATATATATATATATATAATTAGACTTATTCTTAAGTATATTGATTGTTAAACTTCCTTTATTGTGTTCTCTTTTTATACCCTTTGTATTCAAATGAGTAAGACTGGCTTAAAATTAGCTTGAGGAGTTGTTCCTTCTTGAAGGTCGTCTTGATGTTTGGAGTGGTATAATGCAATTCTTGGGTTCTAAAACTAACTTTTGTTCCTCTACAAGCTCCCAAATAATAATCATATTCCAAAGTGGGCTCCTCCTAACTAGCATCACTTGTGTACTAAGGCATTCTTTGGCAGAAAAATACTATTTTTTTTTTGTAGTGGGATACTACTTGAAGTGGTATATAAACTTATAATTTTATTTTATTTTATCCTTAAATTTTAATACAATTCCTCCTTTTTAGTAAAAAAATGCAATTCCTCTTTTACTCTTTTTTATAGCTGTATTTTGTTTATTTCAAGGAAATAATATAATGATATATAATTAAAAGGATCCTACATATTTATTTTAATTATTATTTTACTTTTCTTATTTGATTTTTCGAGTTATTTTTAATTTTACACTATTTATTTTATTAAATTTATCATACACTTCCAATTAAGTTTAACAAAAAAACATTTTAACTTGAATAATACAACTGGATAATTCTTAACTAACTTATTTATCTAATTTTTTTGTTAAATAGAAAACAAAAATCCGTGAACGGATATATATTTCTGCCTCAAGATACTCATAGTACTTAATCGTCTCAAGTGTCTTAACAAAGAAATTACAAGGAACAAAATTCAGTAAATCTACTAAATCTCTAGACAAAGTATAAATAGTTGAACTAGTTTGTAAATTCAACAAGTATGATAGTAATCAAAATAACAGACAGTAATTCAGTGCAAGGCATTAAAAAAGGACATAAATCAATCAATGAAACTCCAATTAAATTCTATGACAAGAATTATCTTCACAAAACATTTATAATGTATGAAAAAATGACTCCATACTTATAAGGATATGCAAAAACAAAAAGTAACGAATAAGAAATATCACAAATAACGTGTAATGCTCTAAGGATCTAAAAAAATGATTAACACAAAAAGCACATAATAAATAACTTGAGGCATAGCATTATGTTATTCCATGACCATACCTCTGTCCTATAACGAGTATCAGTTGGTGGAATATTTAGTCTTGCTTTCCAATCTTGGGAACTAATAATAAAGGAAAACCAAAAAAAAAAAAAGAGAATTCTCTTTCCTTTTGAAATAACAGAACCACTAACAAGAAAATAGCTTCATCTAGCAGTAAAAGAACAAAACCATACATAGTGATTTGTATAATTCCAACTTATTGTAAACTCATAATTTCACCAAAATAACTCATAATTAATAATCCTAATAGTTTATAAACTTCACATTATAAACAGATACACAATAAAACATATTTCAATCATTGTTATCATAATTGTATAAATTGCTATACAATTCATGTGATTCGATTCAATTCTAAGACACAACAATTCAGAACGCATTTATAATTGTTTTTAGTACTAAATTGTACCTAGGATCATCTGAATTGCATATGAATTTACGTCCAAAATCCATGTGATATCCTATCTGGTAAATAGATGTGTTTCCAAATAAACCATGTAGTAGGCTGGGAACATCACAAAGGTTACATGTGCAAAGACAATGAGAAAAGAAAAGAAAATTCTTGTTTAGCTATGAAAAAGAGAAGGAATCCCTATTGTTCTTAGACTGATACAGTGTGTGAGAATGCCCATACTGATATGGAAACCAAATAAAGTCAAAATGTAATCAGAACCTCTTCTAATAAGCTAAATTTCAGAGAACAAATTCCCATCGACAAATGAAAATGCTAAATCAGAAACATAGAGTAACCACTACTGCTCTCTGGCTGCCTTTCTTGTTCATATTCTATTCCCACAACAATAAATTTATCAAGATAACTAGACTAACATGATATTTTATAGATTATTAATAATTAATCCTTATTAAAAAAATTGGTTAAATATTTTACTGAAATCTTTCTTCTTGATCATGATTTTTTATTTACATGACTTAAAGTTGAAAATTTGTTTAAGAGGACCAAGCTCGAGGTCAGTTACACTTGAACAACGACTACATAAAATCAATACTGGTTAATGTTGATGAACATAGAAAAGGATTTTTTTATTAAGATTTTCAAATAGGCTGATGTAGATATAATTGTTATGGCTATTTTCATTCAGCAATTTTAATGTATTTTAGTTTTGATTGTTTTGGGTGACATGTAGTTGGATGAGAATTCAAAAATTGTGAAGGTGGAGTTCTTTTATGATCATTTTGTTATACTTGGCTTAAAGTCCTACAAAAAATGGCAATCATCTCAAAGAAACAAATATGCACACCTTCTTGTCACTAACTTCCACAACTATAAGTCCCCACCCTCTCTTTCTCTTTCTCTCCCTCTAATTTTGTTGCAATGTTCACCACACTATGATATAAAAAAAATAGAGAATAACCAAAGCATGAAACCAACCTGAATGTAGTTGAGTATAGCAACAGTTGCAACTCTTGATCCACTCTCTTGTTGCCTCCAGACCCATTGGTAGTGTTTTTCCTGAATCAGATACAGCTCACACCAACTAAAAAATACACTATAAGATACACTACTTTCTCTTCTAAACAAAAAATACACTACTTTCTAAAATAATAAAGTTGTTTGAAATTAAAATATATATTTAGCAATCAACAATCAATCAAGTGCTTTCTCATCACATATATGTAGATAACATAAAGTAGATGAAAGAGGAGATAGAGAAGATGGTGGTAAGTACCAGTTCGGATGATGGCACAAGAACACCTCTAGTAATAAGGGCATCTGATAATAATGGAAGAGATCATAACACAAGACTTCACCAAGTTGAGGGATGGGGGAACAAAGTGTTGGACATGGAGGAGGCTAAGCACCAACTCTTGTTTTCACTGCCAATGATTCTCACCAACACGTTCTATTACTTGATAACTTCGATTTCTGTCATGCTTGTTGGTCACCTTGGCAAGCTTCAACTTGCTGGCTCTACTCTGGCCAAATCATGGTTCAATGTCATTGGCTCTGTTGTCATGGTAATTCCTCTCCCACTTCCTCTTCGATCGCCTTTCTTATAAATCAATATCTATATATTTTATATGATTTCTTTTTATCCTATACAATAAGTGTATAGAATAAAAACCAAAAATTTAAAAATTTATTTGTAATTAAATTGTTACTTTTTAATTAAAACTTTCTATTTTTAGCCTCTTAATCTATATACTTCGTTCATCAAATAGAAAAATCATAGTACATATGAAAAACATTTCAAAATCAAACGTTGCTCTGATATCAATTTAAAAAAAAAAAGTCGTAAATGTTGAAATCCTATATAACCACTTGTCTGAACACAATAACCACAACTTAAATCACAACTTAACATTTGTGTTCCGTTCCTTAAAAACGGAAATCCAGCAATATGCCAGAAATCAATATAGGATCATACTCTCTCTCTGAAGGTGTTTATGAAGATTAAAACAACTCCAGGAAGAAGATCACAGCACAAACGAACCACAAATTGGACGTGGGGTGTGTGCACCGTGAGAATGGAAAAGAGAGAGTAACAGTATGTGTGTACCTTGCACCTTTGGTGTGAATGGCTATTTATGCTTACTGACCTGTGGAAAAATAAGGAAGCTTTGCCAATTCCTGATCGTGATCTTCCAAAAGACGAAGAAATAATCCTCCAATTCTTTCTTGATTCTGTATTTATTTAGGATTTCGATCTTTCTTAATCTTTCCATAAATAACTCATTCCCAGCTGCATTGGGCCCTTTGGCCTTTGGCCCAATATAAAATATCCGTAACAGTTGCCCCTCACCTTGGTTATTGAGTAATCTGAATGGCCGAGGTGAATACATTGAATTTTTATACCCATAGCCGAGATAGTTATCTCGGACAAGTCGGTTTCATTATTGATCTTCCGAGATATTTCTTGCAAATCATCTTTTTGTAGAACTCGGATATTATGGCCGCTTGTTTCTCTACGAGCCGATCTCTTTTTCCGACTTCGGCCGAGATAATGAAACGTTCTCTTCTGCTAAGCCGACCTCTTTTTCTTGACTCCAAGTTCCAAGGTAATGCAGTACTTTTGCTGTCGTTTGGACATGCGAAACGACGCGCCTCCCTGGCATTTAATGCTCTGTCATTTCTTTGCACGTTCTAATCATGACTATCCTTCGTTATTGTCCATTTTGCCCTTGTCTCTTGATTAATTGGTCATAATTGTCCCGGTAATCAAGCACGTTTGTCAGTTACTTATTATTTTTAATTCAAATTTCGACGGTTACCATTTTTTAATTTCGTGGGTTTCGACGGTTACTTCCCACTTTATAGCCCATACCTTGTCATTTTCTCTCATTTCCTCAAAACTTTTAGCTCATTTCCCTCCTATTACTTGTTTTTGTTCTAGCATTCTGCTCTTTGCTCACGCATTTGGTGCTTCAGCTTTCCTTCTTCAAAGTTCTTCAATCCAGGTATCTCATTCTTCCCTCTCTTTGTACTTCGTGATTTGCTTCTTTTTTTCTCTATCCTTTTCGTTTTATTCTTGGTGATACCCATTCCCTTTGGACTTCCTTTTCTGGGTTTCTGCCCTTTTCTCATTCCCGTTCATCTGTTCATCTTCATCCCTTGTTCTTCCTTTCGAAAACCTCTCATAATCTCGTAATGGTGAAACTTACTCCTGAAGAAGAGGCTCGTATCGCCGAGAGAGTCACTCCTGGTGTGGCCTTTTGGTTCTTTGGTAAACCCTTCAGTGAGGAGGATGAAACCAAACGCTTCCTTCGAAACCCTAGTGGTGGTTCCAGAACTTCAAAAAATCCCTTAGTTGAAAAACCTCCACCTTCTAAAGCTATGATTGATTCTTCTTCTAGGACTGACATAAGTTCTGGTATAAAGTCCATTGAGGTATCTAGAGGTCGCACCCCTTCTTCCAAAACCGCTGACCTTTCTTCCGCTAGGGTATCATCAAATTCTAGTATCAAATTCACTAGGGAAAGTAGGTGTCGTCTTGTGACGCCTTCCGTTCCTCCTCCGAGGCCATGTCCCTTAGAAACTCTTCCTGAAATCTGGTATGATTCGTGCACAAGATGTATGGATAGGTTCCTGTATCTGGCCAGTTCGGGTTTGGATAAAGATGCCGATGATGTGCTAGACGTATGCCGGCACAACCCCGTACCCATCAGCCCTACTCCGCCCCAGCCCAGAGCCGAGGTGCAAGCTGAAAGTATCTCGGTATCGGCCAACACTTCACAACTTGTCGTCAGTTTTCCAGGTACCTTTACTGATTAGTTTCCCTTTTGATTTTATCGTAGGTCATCATGGAAGTCCCTTCTGTGGAAATTGTTGAGGAGTCTCGGTCAAGCGGTTCTCATGCCGACAACCTCTCTCCCAGTCTGATAGCCAAATTCCCTTGGGTGACTTCTGAGGTTCTTACTACCTCGTCATCCATGAGTCTAGAGGGCATAGCCGCCCTCCCTATAGGGAATCAAGAAGGATTCTCAATTCGCTATCCCCGCCCTCATGTGCCGATCTGCTCTAGTGCCAAGCAGGGCGAATCTAGCTTCTTCTTTTTCTGTGCTGATGTGGTCACACGCTTGGGTATTCGTTTTCCTTTTTCTAAGTGTGAGATGAAGCTTTTGAAACACTTGTCCCTAGCTCCTTCACAGCTTCACCCAAATGGTTGGGCTTTCATCAAATCCTTCGAGGATTTGTGTATTAACTTAGGAATTCCATGTACAGTTTCTGTATTTATGTATTATTTTTCTGCTCAGACCAGTGGTTCTGGCCGAGAGCCTTCAAACCGAAAAGGTGGACTTCCTTAAGGAGCCGCCCCAAACGCAAACTTTTCCCCCTTTTTGCTGATTCTTTTAAAAGGTTCAAAAATAATTATTTTAAAGTTAGTGCCAAACCCGGAGAACAACCTTTCTTCCTTCAAGGGCCGGAATCCGCTGGGGTGAAGTGGAAATTTCCACTTTATTGGTCCCGTGCCCATCACGATATCCACCCTTCTTATTATTATCGAGATGAGACTGGGTTGTCGGATGAAGATGCTTACTCGGTTATCTAGATTGATGCCTTCCGAGAGAGAGCCAGGGTTTATGTGGAATTCCCCCGGCTCTTCCTGAATGTTAGTCTATTTTATAAAATATATATTTTTTGTTTTTCTATTCTTGGCACTACTAATTTACTTGATCTGTTTTGCTTTATTTTGCAGCTACCGAGATGGAAGATCAATCCGGTGACTTGCGCCCTCGGTCCCGCAAGACTTCTGGGGCCCCACGGCCTCCTTCTGCCACCAACACAGCCCCACGGCCTCCTCCTGCCACCAACACAGCCCCCTCCTTCTTCAAAAATCTCAAGAGGAGGAAGGTGACCAAGTCGGCCACTGAGGCGGCCGCTACCTCGGCTATAATGGCCGTTCCCGTCTCCACCATCCCAGCCGCTGCCGCTCCTCCTACCGAAGTCCCTGCTCCTCCTCCTTCTACTCCGGTAGCTGATCCCCCAACCGCCGAGTATTCATCCGCCGTGCTCCCTGATGCGTCAAAGTTGGAGCTCGGCCATTTATAGGAACGGGGGGCCGAGAAGCTCTTCCCTTTCGTCCAGGCCCCCAAACGTTTCGCCGACTCTACTCGGCTTTCTGAGGCCGACGTCTGTCTGCTCCAGCAGATGCAGCTGCATACCTATCAGACGGCTTCTCTTATAGATTGCCTAGTTGTCACCAAGGAGAAGTGCAACAAGAGCAAGGAGGAGCTTGTTGCTGCCGGCGTCAAGCTTCAGAAGGCCGAGGAAGATTTGGCCTCTGCTCGGGCACAAGCTACGGAAGATTTGCGGCTTGCTCGAGTGGAGTTCGAGCGGGATCTTCTAGCTCGCTTCGAGACTGAGCAGGCCCTTGCTAAAGCCGCCCTTATGACCCAAAACATGAATGAGGTGAAAACCTTGTTCGAGGGTGCTGAGGCCAAGGCTAGGGATGATAAGTCCAAGCTCTTGGAGGTCGAGAAGGAGGTAGCCAATTTGCAGGATGCGCTGTCTTCGACGGTCGAGGACTCTTTCAACAACGTCGTTGCCCAAATCCGATGTCTTAACATCGGGATCACTCTGAACACTGAAGGGCTGCACTTCCAATCTTTTGTCCGAGATGGTGCGGTCGTCCCTTACTTTGAACAAGAGGATTCGGTTGTTGAGGCCGAGGATCTTCCCGAGGCCGGGGTTGAAGAGAACTTGGCTCCTGCTTGCGGTGCTTGAAGAGCCGGGATGCCGGTTTTAATATGTAATTTTATTTTTATTTTGAACAATTTCTCTGTTCTTAAACAATTTATACTTTGGCAAATAAATTTATTTACCATATTGTTCTTCGTTAGAACTTTTTAGTATACGCATTTAATATTCATTTGGCTCCAACGGCCAAGTACGATATCGACCGACTTACGTAATGTTTCTCGATTTTTTGCTCATTCCAAGTTATCGTTGGTGTATCACGGCCACTTTGGACCGTGCCGACCTGATCAGGGTTGGAAACACCTCGGATCCGCATGGAACGGTATAAATATTGCTCAAAGAGCCTTAGTCAATATATGAATTGCTAATATCGAAATATTATCATCAACTTATGATTTTTTTATTCATAAATATCAACTTTATTCGTTTCTATGATTCCGATGAAAGAGATTACATGAAGTGGGGGTGTCTACGCCGTTGGCCGCCACTTTTCTCAATTAACAGAAAACACATAAAAACGTAATCAACTATAATATGTCTTCAGCTTGTTGGCATTCCATGTACGCTTGATTGCCCTCTTATCCAATGTTTCTAACATATATGCCCCATGGCCGAGATCCTGAGCAACTCGGTATAGTCCTTCCCAGTTAGCCGCCAGCTTTCCATCCTGAGCATTCTTATTGCCGATGTCTGCTCTCCTTAAGACCAAATCCCCTTTTTCGAAGGATCTCGGTCTGATCTTCCTGTTGAATCTCCTGGCCACCAACTGCTTTGCGGCTACATCTCGGATATGTGCTTAAGCTCGGGTTTCATCTATTAACTCCAGCTCGGTGATCAAGGCCGCATTGTTAACTTCCTCTCCTCCTTTGAGCATCATTATTCTCCTCTAGGAGGGTTGTCCGATCTCAACCGGAATCATTGCCTCGCACCCGTAAGTCATTCTGAATGGGGTTTCCTGAGTAGATGTTTGAACAGTGGTCCTATGTGCCCATAGAACATAGTACAGCTGTTCCACCCAGCTGTCCCCGGCGTCGTGCATTCTTTTTCTGAGTCCCTTCAAGATAACTTTATTGGCAGCCTCAGCCTGGCCGTTAGATTGTGGATGCTCCACGGAAGCGAAATGGTGCTTGACATGGAAGCTAGCCATCATTTATCTGAACTTCTTATCGGTGAACTGAGTTCCATTATCTGTGATGATTTCAGCCGGGATCCCAAATCTGGAGATGATGTTTCTTTCAAAAAATTTCTGGACTCGGGCTGAGGTAATGGTGGCTAACGGCTCCGCTTCTATCCATTTTGTGAAATAATCAACAGCTACAATGAGCCATTTCAGCTGACCCTCGGCAGCTTTGAAAGTACCCAGCAGATCCATCCCCCATTTGTAGAAAGGCCAGGGAGAGGTGATAGTTGTTAACTTGGACGGGGGGGACCATATTATCTTAGAGTGCTTCTGACAACTTTTGCATTTCTTCACGTGATTCTGGGCATCCGCCTTCATAGTCGGCCAAAAGTACCCTGCTCGAATAGCTTTTACTGCCAATGCCTTAGCCCCCATATGTTGGCCGTTGATGCCCTCATGTATCTCGACCAAGATATATTCTGCTTGGTCAGATCCGACACAAAGCAACATGGGGGTATGTGGACCCTTGCGATACAGCTCGCCCTCTAGGGTGGTATATAGAACAGCATCTCGGATTAACTTTTTGGCCTTGGCGTCATCGTCTGGGATCACTCCTTGTTCCAAATATCTAATAATTGGCTGCCTCCAGTCGGACTCAGTTGATATCATCATGATGTAGGTGGGATAAGCCAGCTCCTGTTGGATGACTGTTCTATGGTTGCCCGCGCCCTTGGTGCTTGCTAGCTTAGACAATATATCGGCCGTCATGTTTTCTTCTCGGGGGATATGGGAGATGGTGACTTCATCAAACTCGGCAATGATCTCCCTGACCCTAGCCAAGTACTTGATCAACAAGGGACCCTTGGCCTGATATCTACCTTCAATCTGGGCTGGTATAAGCTGGGAATCTGTGAAAACTTTCACCTTTTGGGCTCCTTGCTCTTTGGCCGAGATCAATCTGGCTATTAAGGCCTCATATTCGGCCTGATTATTTGACGTCGGGAAATTGAGCCGCAGAGACTGCTCTACCGATATTCCTTGTGGATTTTCTACTATGATTCCTGCTCCGCTCTCTTTGTGTTAGACGATCCGTCCACAAAGAGGGTTCATACCTCCTCATTGGCCGAGGTCGATGGGGTTAGTTCAACTAAGAAGTCGGCCAAAGCTTGGGCTTTGATAGCATGTCGGGCCTCGTATTTTAAATTAAACTCGGACAACTGTATTGCCCAGTTCAACATTCTTCCTGCCAAGTCCGGTTTGTGAAGAACTTGCCGGATCGGCTGGTCGGTACGTACTGTAATAGTGTGGCCCTGGAAATATGGACGCAGTCTTTTAGCCGCCACTAAAAGTGCGAAAGCCACCTTCTCCAACTTCTGATACCTCAGTTCCGAGCATTTCAAGGCTCGGCTTATGAAATATACGGGCAACTGAGTCTTGCCGGTCTCCCTTACCAACACGGCACTCACCACCTCTTCTCCTACTGACAGGTATAGTATCAGTGTCTCACCGGGTTCCGGTTTGGACAACACCGGTGGCGAGGAAAGGCACTTCTTAATATCCTGAAAGGTGGCCTCATATTCCGGACTCTAACCGACTCGGGCTTCCTTCTTTAACAACCTGAAGAACGGAAGGGCCTTTTCTGCTGATTTGGGGAGAAATCTTGTCAACGCTACCAGCCTACCAGTCAGCTGCTGTACCTCCTTTTTAGTTGTCAGGAACTTCATGTTCAAGACTGCTGCACACTTGTCCAGATTAACTTCAATACCTCTATGAGTCAACATGAAGCCCAGAAATTTCCCCGTCGTTACTCCAAAGGCACATTTGAGTGGGTTTAGCCGGATGTTGTTTTCCCTTAGTTTGCGAAAAGTCTCATGCAGATCTCGGACGTGATCCTCATTTGAATCTGTCTTAACAATCATATCATCAATGTACACCTCTATATTCTGGCCGAGCTGCTGGGCAAAAACCTTGTTCATCATGCGTTGGTAAGTGGCCTCGGCATTCTTCAAGCCAAATGGTATCACATTATAACAATAATTGGCTTCTCCTCCCCTGAAGGCCGTCTTTTCCCGATCTCCTGGATACATTGGAATCTGATTGTACCCAGAGTATGCATCCATGAAAGACAACAGCTTGTACCCGGCAAAGTTGTCCACAAGCTGGTCTATACTCGGCAGTGGATAAGAGTCTTTGGAACAAACTTTATTGACATCTGTATAATTAACACACACTCACCACTTGCCGCTGGGCTTCTTAACCATCACCACATTGGACAGCCAGGTAGTATACTAGATTTCTTGTACAAACCCGGCATCCAATAGTTCCCTGATGTGCTTTTCTAATGCTTGCTTCCGGTCTGGGCCGAGATTTCTCTTCTTCTGAGCCACCGGTTTTGCACTGGGATGCATAGACAATTTGTGGCAACAGAATGCGGGATCTATTCCAGGGATTTCTGAAGCTTTCCATGCAAAAACATCTCGGTTATCTCGGAGACATTTTGTCAATTCGGCCCGTGCAACTGGATCTGCTATCATCCCAATCTTGGTGACCTGGGTAGCATCTGGGCCGATCTGAATATCTATAAGCTCATCGGCGGGTTCGGGCCTCCATTCTTCACCCTTCATCTTTTCTCTTACGTCAAGCTCTACCAGGTTTATGGGTTTCACTTTCTTTCTATCCGTTCTTTCGGATTCCTCTCAGCCCTCCTGGCAAGTCCGAACTGATGAATGGCCAGCTCTACTTTCCCTTACAACATTGAAATAACACTGGCGGGACTCCCTCTGATCTCCGCAAATAGTGATCACCTTGCCATTACTTCCTATCAGCTTCATCTTCTGGTGCTTGGTGGACATCAATATATCCCACTTATAGAGTGTGGGCCTTCCAAGAATCACATTGTATGGGGAAGGAAACTCCCCAACTACGAACTTAACTCTTTCTGACTTGAAACCTTCTTTTGTCCCCAACGTAAGCCGCAACTCAATGGAGCCTCGGAGTGCGGTATTCTCGCCATTGAAGCCCGATAACACTGTTTGACATGGCTTCAGATCTTCTTCGTCCAGATTCATCTTTTTGAATGTCGCCCAGGATATGATGTCAGCACAACTGTCGTTATCAACAAATATCTTTTTAACCCGGTGGTTGGCTATAGTGTCGGTTATGACCAGGCTGTCCTCATATCCAGGTAACACATCCGCCAGGTCTTCCTTTGTAAAATAGAGCAAGGGGGGCTCTTTCTCGGCACTGGTAGTCTTGAACTTGGGCTGCTCCCTTACTGTCAGAACCTCCCTGAGGTACTTACGTCGCTGATTGGCTGTGTCACCCCTCCTCCCATGGCACCAGTAATGACATTGCACTTGAACTCCGGCTCTGGGAACTCCTTATCGTCTATTTTCTTCCTCTTCTCATCTCGGCCTTTCTGATCCTCATTGGGATTGCCCTAACATTTTCCCTGTTGCCCCTGAGTCTTAATCACATATCGCCTCAACTTGCCTTCTCGGATGAATTTCTCTATAGCATCCCGCAAGTCCCAGCACTGGTCGGTGGTGTGTCCTGGACCATTGTGAAATTCGCAAAAGCGAGAATGATCAAGGCCGACCTTCTTGAACACGGGCTGAGGTCGGTCCACTTTCTTCATCTCGGTCGAAGCCACTTCCCTCCATACTTGTGCTCAGGAAGTGTTCAGCGGGGTGTACCTGTCATACTTGGTCTCATATCGTCCCGATTTATGGCCGACCTCCTGGTTCCTGATGAGGGGAATGTTTCCGAGGTGTGGGCAATGTTTGGGTGGGGATCCCTTCCTTTTAGGAGCATTATTAGCAATCTCCATTTGTTCTAACTCCATATACTTCTTTGATCGGATTCTGAATTCCAGCAAAGTCTTAACCGGGTCCTTGTAGATAGATTTCGCCAGCCGAGATGATCAACTAAGTCCGGCCGACAACAAGTGAACATGCACCTTCTCCTCCAGGCCCTGCACTTGCAAGGCAGCCTCCTTGAATCGGTCAAAATAGCTCTGCAATGTCTCCCCTGGATGCTGGCGGATCTTCCCCAAGACGAACTCGGATTTCGGGTATTTCTTGCTTGTTGCAAAGTTGAGCAAAAACCTTTGTCCGAAGTCTTCAAAATTTCGGATCGACCGGGGTGGCAGTGTGTGGAACCAAGTCTGAGCGGCGCCGGTCAAAGTGGTAACAAAGATCCGAGAAATTATCGGCTCGTCAATCCCCCTCACACACATTTGCATGTCGAACTCATCAATGTGCACCTGTGGATCTTGACTGCCATCATATTTGGACAGGAAAGATCCGTCAAAATCTTCAATGAATCGAGCATTAACGATCTCGTCCATGAAAGGGCTATCGTTATGCTGTCCACGCCGATATTTCCTCCTGTATACCTCTCCTCCTGCTCTAGCCGAGATGCTCCTGACGACGGCCTGACGAGTTATCTCGGCCCTCAATGGCACGTCGTGCTGCTCCGGGCCGAGTTCCGACCGACGAGATGTTTCTCTTGGTTCACAATGAAGGTTCTGCTCTGGTGCCCCGGCCCCTAGATCAGGTGCCGAGATCTCCATGTGGCCGAGGCGCTGTTCCACCTCACGTCTCCACCTCACGCAACGGTCATCTAGTTGTGCAATAACAAGGTTCATATCTTCCTGACGCTGAAGAGCGTGCCGACGTTCAAGTTGCTCGATCCGAGTCAAAATGGATTGCAGCGCATTGTTAGTGAGGCGCTGCATCGACTCGTGCTCCACCTCGACCGGCGCGGGGAGTGGGTTCCCCAAGTCTGCTGGCAAAGGGAGCGGATTATTCTGCGCCCGAGATGACGCAGTATCCGTCAGTGCGTCTTCCACCCGGACGGAGAGCGACCTCCTAAGCACGGGTGGGTCTTCATGCTGTTGTCTTCTTGTATTTACCATGGTGGGAGTCGAAGTTTATCGTTCCCACAGACGACGCCAATGTTCCGTTCCTTAAAAACGGAAATCCAGCAATATGCCAGAAATCAATATAGGATCAAACTCTCTCTCTCTGAAGGTGTTTATGAAGATTAAAACAACTCCAGGAAGAAGATCACAGCACAAACGAACCACAAATTGGACGTGGGGTGTGTGCACTGTGAGAATGGAAAAGAGAGAGTAACAGTATGTGTGTACCTTGTACCTTTGGTGTGAATGGCTATTTATACTTACTGACCTGTGGAAAAATAAGGAAGCTTTGCTAATTCCTGATCATGATCTTCGAAAAGACGAAGAAATAATCCTCCAAATCTTTCTTGATTCTGTATTTATTTAGGATTTCAATCTTTCTTAATCTTTCCATAAATAACTCATTCCCAGCTGCATTTGGCCCTTTGGCCTTTGGCCCAATATAAAATATTCGTAACAATTTGAAAATACATTTGAACCACTTAAACCACATGAACCACAACTGCGAACCACCATGTACCACAAACCCAAACCAACCCATCTCAAACCATTAACCTTAATCAACTGTGGACCAACACACAAAATTAGCTTCCCTCCCTTTACCCATCATTTCGCGCTCATAAATTACACCAAATCAAGGAAAAGCATACACAAAAGCAAAAGCAAAAACACATGCATGAACGATTACGGAGTGAAACAAAATGAAGGAAAAGAGAAACGAAAGTGAAGCCATAGGACATGAGACATCATTACCTTATGGAAGGGCACTGTAGAATTCTTTCTGCAGAAGCAATGTTGATGAACCCCAAACCAAAAATTCACAGGAGATTGAGATTGAGAAAACTCTTTCAAACCCTAAGTGCTAGAATTTTGAGTTGCAATTTGATAAAAAAAAAAAAAAACATATATAGTAGTATGTTGAAATACACACGTAGTTGGTGGGGTGTTAATTTTTTTATTAAAAAATATATATTTTTTTGGTTTATTGAGACCGTCACAAAAATATCATTTTTTTTTATAGTGAATAAGATTGAGTGAGCCAAATATAGTACATACTTAAACATTCAACACCTCTATAAGAGCATTTTCATCACGGGCTTATCAGATTTCTTTTCTTTAGTTTTTATGTAATAAGAACTTATCATTAGAACTAGTGCTTATCAGGCATTCCTTACTTATAATAAATAATTGTTGATCCTCCATGCAGAAAAATGGAGTGCATATGCTACTGTCATCAATAAGGCTGGTTGCAAGCACACGAAGAGAACAAACATGGTTGGGTGTGTCAAGGCTTTAGTTTTATCATAGGAAGGATATGTTACTTATGTAGGAAATCCCGTTTAATTATCTTTAATCCTTGTAATTTAGTTTTTTTTTTTCCTTGTAGAATTAGTTTTTTATTCATTACAAATTATATTTTTTTAGCGTTGTTTAAAACGCTATAAGGATGAAAAAAATATTGCAAAAATGAAAAATAAAAAATCACTAAATTGTAAATACTAAAAAATATTTAAGCTGAAAATCATCTTATGTTATTAACCTTTGAGAACAATACTTTGAGTACGGGACACTTTTGGTAAATGGGCACACATGAGGGATTGGGTATAATATTTACTTTTGTTGATGTTAAAAATGTTTGCTAACGAGGCTGGTTGTTTATTGTCGGCCAATGCTTAATTTAGCTAGTTAATTCAGTCAACGATCGTCAATTAATGTGCCTCAATCTAAATCGATTCTAACTTACTCTAGTGTTAAAGATTATTGATGACTAAAATAGTCATTTTGATGACTAATAGCTAAAAAATCGTTTCGGATAATGACTATTTATATTAGCTAACGATTATTTCGTCACCTAATGCAACAAAATTGAATCAAACTTACTTTAGGAAAAATCAAGTTGGAAGGAATATTTGAACTTGGAAAGTAATTGCAAACGATTTTTCCAATGCTAAATGCACATGAAGCCATGATCTCCTAAGAAATAAAAGGGTAGTAGAAGTTAACAACTATTTTTCTGAATGAAGAATGAAGCAAACAAAGGTTAAAACATGGAAAAATGGTCAATGACTTCAGGACACCAACCCATGAAGGAAGCATGCACCAAAAATAGTTGACAGAAGCATAAGTCAACAACCACATAGCCAAAAACAGAAAAACTATACTTAGTCCACAAAGGATAAAAGTGGTAAAATTGGAAAAGAGAAAGTATCATACCCACAATATAACTTTGGCAGACATGGGTGACCACGTTCACAGAGGATAAAAGGTTAAAATCATGTAATTTATGATCTCCCAAAATCAAGGATAGGTGATTAGGAATAACTGAGTTGTTTGTAACTTTTTATCATTATAAAAAGGGAGAATTCATATGTAAAAGAGGTCTGACCAAAATTAATCAATTTTATGTTTTTCAACCATTTATGTTTTATTTATCCTTTTACCTACAACCTTTTTTACTTTATTCGTTTATTACATTTTTTACTGCAATGTTACATAATAGCTTAACATAAAAAAAAATGTGTATGTATTTTTATGAAATAGTAATAAAATAAAATATAAGAATATAAGGTTATTTGTAAATAAAAAAAAGTTTATTTGTAGGATTTATTGAGTAAACTTTTTAGAATTATTGAATTAAAAAGATGAGATGTTAAATTATAAAAATAATAAAAATAATATGTAATTGTAGAACTCATTTAAAAACCCAAAAAGTGCAAGAAAAAAAATGGTTCTCAAGGTAGAGATGGCATAAGTAACAAATTAATAAACATTTGTATTAATTATTGAATGAAATTTTGGAATGAGATACTAGATTTAAACAATTAAAATCGCACAAGTGCAACTAAGTCTAAAATAACCATATGAAAATAGTTGTAAATAAAATAGTAACACTATTTATTTTATATAATTTATAATAAAATTTATTGTATACAGTAATAAAGTATTTATTTATGCTTACTTTGATATTGCTGTCTTACTTTAAATAATATTTCAACATTTATTGCTTTTTAAGATCAATATTTATTTATTTTTATTGTTTCATAGGATTCGACCCCTTTAAAGAAGTAACTTTTAAAAATAAAGTATAGTCACATTTTTTTCATTAGAAAATCCTAGATTCTATAATATCACAATAATACAATTATATAAGAGTGGGAAAAAAAACTTAAAATATATGGAAGAAATATTGTTGCAGATTTTCAACGGGATTTGGATAATGGCATTTTTTGCCCTCTGCATGTGTATATGTGCTCACTTATAATTAGGGGTGGGCATGGATTGGATTTTAAATCCATATTCATATTTTTTTAAAAAACAAACTAGATTTAAGATCCAATCCATTTAAATGGATATGGATTTGGATATATCCAATTTATATCTACTTAAATGTTATAAGTTTTTTTTTTTATAAATTTTAGTTATTAAATACTAAAAAGTGAAAATTTTGTATATGTCCATTGAAGAGCTATTTTCAACCGACCATGGTCAAAACTATTTTTTTATCGATATTGGTTAGTGTATTTTTGACATACCTCAACCAAAGCAATTTCGACAGATATCAGTCCAGACATTTTTACTCCGGCATCAACCAAGACTATTTTTTTTGCTGACATTAGTCAGTGCATTTTCAGTCGACATTGGTCAATGATGTTTTTGGTCGATCTTAGCTAGGGTTACTTTTTGGTAGAGGTCGGCTAGAATTTTTAGTCAATACACTTTTTGGCCGACATTAACTAGGGATTTTTCGATCAACATCGATCTGACTAATTTTTAGCCGACATTGGTTAGGATTTTTGTGGCTAATATTGATAAGGTTTTTTTTTTTTGTCGATGTCGATCATTGATATTTTTTTGCCAACATTCGTTAAGACTTTTTTTTATTGACGTTAGCTAGATTTTTTTGTTGATGTTGGTTGAAATTATATTTTTGTTGGCAACAACTAGGATTTGTTGGTCAACATTAACCATGACTATTTCTTTTGGCTGGCGTTAGCTAGGGATATTTTTTGTTGACATCAACTAAGATTTTTTCGATCGACATCAATTGGGAAAATATTTTGATCGACGTCAACTAGGTTTTTTTGGATGATGTCAGCCGATAATTTTTTCAACCGATGTTGGCCAAAAAATAGTTTTGTCTGAAGTCGACAAAAAAAAACTATAGTCGACGTCGAGCGAAAAACCTACTTGATGTCGATAAAAAATAATCTCAACAGACATCAACAAAAAAACTTAGCTGACGTCGGTACAAAAATAGCATCGACTGATGTCGACCAAAAAATAGTCTCAATCAATGTTGATTAAAAAAAATTACCAACATTAACCGAAAAATAGGCTCAACGATAACAACTTAAAATCATCATTAGTGAACGTCGACCAAAAAAATAGTCTGAATCAAAGTTGACAAAAAAAAATTTAAAAATTTAAAAATCCAAATATCCAATCCATATCCATTTCATATATCCAATTAATTGGATTGGATTTAAAATCCATAAAAATGGATTTGGATATGAAATTAATCAATTTAAATGGATTTAAAATGAATTAAATTGGATTGGATATAGATTATTTTATGGATATGGATTTTTTTGCCCATCCCTACTTATAATCATTATATGTCACGAACCAAATACGCTATTGGTGGTCGATTTGCATATGATTTTCAGTCCACAATTATACCTTTTGGAGTTTTGGTGATAGGAATTCCACCAAGTCTTCCATTACAGTAGAAAGACAAGAAAATGACCTGCACTATAGCTATTTGAAAATTAATGGAACTACAAATATGATAGACAAAATATGGAGGAATCTAAAGTATACACATATTTGACAAGATATTCCTCAAAAGATATATAAGAGACTTTTCTTCCCTAAAATCAAAAATATTTTCTATGGATTTATTTTTTTTAGTGGAAAATTGTATTATATGGCTTTTGGTGTTTCGAAACGCAATCAGACATTTATTTTATCTCTTAAATAAAAAATTAAAAAATATTAAAAAAAAAGTTAATTATAATAAACTTATATTTCTTTTGCATATTCCTTTTTAGAAATATAGCAAAAAAATATTTTTTAGAAATAAAGTCATAAACAATCAGAATATTATATATAATAAATTCGTTGACTTTTTATCAAATTTTCTTAAAAATCATATTAACTATTATTTGTAATTAAATAATAATATATAACTATTTTAATTTATCAATATATCATCATTAGATTAATATTTTTATCTTTATGGCTAGCTATACTCTAAGAATATGAGGAGCCCGTAAAGACCTACTAGTAGTAACCAAAGTGGAGTTAAGAAGAAGTTACTCAACCGTCCATAATTAAGGATAAGCTAGGAACAATAGGGAGGTAGGGGTGTTTGTGGGTCGGTTTGGATCAGTTTTGGCTAAATTTAGGATCCAATATAATCAAATTTGATCGATTTGGTTCAGTTTTCAGAAAAAAAAATTGAAATCCAATCCAACACAACCCATTCATGAACGGTCCGGTTCAATGGGTTACCCATTTAAATTGTTTTTCTTAGAATTACTATTTTATATCATGATTCTTTCAAATATCCAATACAATTAACACAATATTATCAAATGTATGAAAGTAGTAAAATCGATTCATTTAATACCATCAACATAATATTCTAAAATAAACTTATAATATAAATTAAAACAAAAGATTCTTGAACAATATTTACTATAATAGTCTGAATCACAACTATTTCTTACAAACTAAGCTTTGCTATAACCAAATTTGTTGTAACCAGATTTACTGAAACAAACAAATGAACAAAACATGTTTCATTAATATTATAAACACGGTAAACAAATATGAAAAAAAAGGTGAAACAAATAACAATATACCTAAAAGTAATACATTAAGTTCCAACACTTACAGTTTCAATTCTTGGAGACCCAATATTAGCAGCATTTAAAGTCAAACCAAATAATTCTAAAAATTTAAACACAAACCCGTTAGCACAAAAATTAATTGATATTTTATACAAATATAAAAAATGAAGGGATTACACACCTGAGTCAATCTTTGCCGCTTCATTTATTTGAACTTGCAAGTCATTAACATTTTTCTTAGTAGATCTAAGCCAATTTTGGACATAAATGAGAGCTTCAACAGTAATAGGACTCAAGGAACTACGAAATGAATCCAATGAATCCAAAATTCTACCTCATGTACTAAATGCAAATTCAGATGATACAGTAGATACAGAATGACCAATATATCTCTAGCCATACAGGAAAAAAATATAATATCTGGATGCCTTCAATTTTCACCAATTCAAAATGTCTAACTCAGGGTGGTCATCTTCAACATCATCCTCCAAATACCTATCTAACTCTTTTTTTTTTGCACCTCACCCTATTTTTTCTTGATTTTCATTCTAAATTCATCATCCTAATCATCATCCTTATCACCTTTGTCATCATTATGTTGTGAGACCATGTTTGAAGTCAGCGTACTAGAATTAGCTGAATTGCTACTAGAATTAGAAATGGGATGTTCTAGTACATATTACTGAATCAGTTTCTGAATGAGGTTTTTCAATTTTTTCATCATGTTCATGCTCTTCTCAACACCATACATACGATTAAAACAAAATTGAATGTACTCATATTTATAACGAGGATCAAGGAAAATAGCAACAAGCAAAAGGTAGTTAATTCAACCACTTTCCCAATATTTGTTAAACTTTAACTGCATATTTACTGTCATTCTTTGTATCACTATGTCATTATTATGCCTCCACTTATTTAGCGATTTTTGAATACTAACTAACTTCTTCAAAAAAGTGTTAGCAATAACATGCAATGACCCAGATAAAGAAAGAGTAGTATCATAGGAAGTCTTCAAAAAGTTAATAAAAACACGAGCATATTGCCAATCAATTTGGGACATCCTTCCTCTTCACTAGATATGAGATTTAACACATATGAAGCTTCAACATACTCATAGCAATAAAATGCATGTTCATATTTTTCAGCAACATCTAACATCAAATAAGTTGAGTTCCACCTAGTTGGTACATCAAGTATTAACATGGCCTTAGTGGATACACTTACTTCTTCAGCACACCTCTTAAAACTTGCAAAACTACTTGGAGAAGACTTCACAAACTTATGTGCAGCTCTTATTTCCTAATGGATAGGTCAATTTCTTTCAATGCATCACTAACAATTAAATTCAAAATATGAGTAGAACATCGCATGTGCATGAACTCTCCATTCAATAAAGTATGCTCATTCCAAACACTCAGTGCTCTAGCTAAATATGAAATAGTCAAGTTATTAGCACTTGCATTATCCACTGTTACACAACAAACTTTTGAAATCCCTCATTCTTTTAAACAATTCTCTAGGGTATTAAATATACTATTTATCTATTAAAAATTTGTTGTGCTATTGCCTAAAATTATTCATATTTCTGTCCAAATTCAGTAACAAATAGAATGTTGTTTCTATTTATTTTTTGCAAAAGAAACAAATTAATTGGGCCATATGCTAAACTATGAGGAGAAAGAATTTTTTTAATTTTTAATATATATATAAAATAAAATTTATATTATTATTACAGGTTCACGGATTGGGTCAACGGGTCAACGGATCTATAAATCTAAACCCGTGACCCAACCCGTACATGAACAGTTTTGATCGGTTCGGTTCGGTTTGGTTTTGACCCAAATACATAAATGACCCAACCCATTAGAGAATTGGATGTTGAGGTTGAGGAAAAATAAATAGATGCTTTTTAAGAACCTTGAGGCTAGGATCTCAAAAGATGATGACTATTGTGTAAGAAATTTGAAATTTTAGTTCATGATATAAAGATGAATAAATTATTCAGTAAGTGAAGCATACACAATAACATATCTTTTGTAGTCATTACTATCAAGTTCGATACCATATATTCTCTCACAAGTAAAAATACATAGGATATTAGTGTTTAGAGATTGAGAGATCTTCTAGGCTTTGCCTTTTTTTGAATTGTGCAAATCAATGAAACATTAAAGGTTATTTATAGGCAAGACCAAAGACTCATCCACCTTATTAACAAATCATAACCGTCCTCATTAGCTCCTCCATTAAGAACAATAAAATGTTTATTATGGTTATTGTAACAACTATTTTATTATTCTGTAACAGCTCTTCATTATCAAGCAATTAACTATACTAATAGGTAGTAAAATTAATTCATAATATATAAGCCACAAAATATTTTCCTACATTCTCTCACTTGGATCATATATTCTTTATAAATGATCCCTATTGCCATCAACTAAACATGATCATGTAACTTAAAGCTTGAAATTTCTTAAAACCATATAGAAATTATCATACATGAATCATGTCAGGTATGTTTTAAAATAAAAAATTCATTCCATGTATTACTATTGGAATACAAGTGTGAGGTGAAGTCCCACATGGGGTAAGAATGAGAAGGTTGAACACCATATACGTGAGGATAAGACCCATAAAGATGAGCCTTAAGGTTTTGGGTTAAAGTGTGGTGTCAAGTTCACTTTTTTTTTTTGTCCTAGATCAAAGACCACTCTTGTCCCTCAACCCATTGTGTCAGAGACTAATACTATTCGTGGTGTGTGGTTGCCATTGGCCTAAGGGAGTTTTGCATAAGGTGGGAATCAAACACAAGTTCTCCAACTAAATAGATTGTTCCCACTCATGTGAACCTAGCGGGGCCTTACACCACTGTGTCAACCCTTTGAGTTTGTCAAGTTTACTTATGTGGTTTCTCATGACCCATTAGTATAAATCTCTCCAATGTTTACTCCCTTGATAGCACAACAATTGGTATCAGAGTCAATGGTTCGACTTGGTGATTGGCTCAGACAAGTAAGATGATGGTGGTGGATCCTTGGCATTGGGATCCTTGTATCAAAAGTGTTCCTAGCGGTGGGTCTAGACGACGTGTCCCATGAGTGGAGCGGCGATGCAAGTATCTAGAGCATGTGGGCTCTAATGTCCACCATGGAATACTCATGGATTGAAAATGACTTCCGCTCGAGGGGGAGAATACCATGTGTAAGAGACTCACACTTGAGGGGAAGATTGTTGGAATACAAGTGTGAGGTGAAGTATCACATCGGGTAGGAATGAGAAGGTTGAGCACCATATAAGTGAGGATAAGACTCATAAACCTAAGCCTTAAGTTTTTGGGTTAAAGTGTGGTGTCAAGTTCACTTATGTGGTTGCTTATGACCCATTGGTATAAATCTCCTTGTATTTACCCTTCCTCGGTTGCACAATAATTACAATGTATAATATTTATGAAAAAGACAAACTTAATGCAAGCCCTTAAGTCCCATATAAATCATATGATCCTAAAATACTATAGTTAGCAAAGTTTTATTGAATCATTGATCATGTGTCTCTATACTCAATAGAGATTAACTCTCCTTTAATGTCTACTTTATGTCGATATGTTTGTCGCAACTTTCACCTTTATTCTTCTTCAAAAAGAATACTTAGTCTAAAATTCTTTATTGGCCTTCAATGAAATAGACAACTTTAAGACCAATCACTTTATGCCTGTGAATAATTTCATAGCATTCAATAAATTCATTCGTTAAAGTGATTCTTAAGGATATCACGTACTCCCACTTATTTTCTCAAATTTCACTTGTTGAAAAAATTCACTTCCACTTATTAAGTATTTTCCCTCCCTCTAACTTTTGGAATGTAAGTATAGGATAATAAAATATAAACCCTTTCATGATGATATACTATCAATGCTATGATAAATCTTAACTTATAAATTCAAAGATTTTGGTACAAGATGTGCATAAAATTTACAAACTTTATATATGAAAGATAAACATTATAATAAAATAGATAATGTCTATAGGCATAGAAATATCCTATAATGAAATTTAGTCCATAACTATTACTTCCTTATGGGGTCAAGTAATAATTCCTTTATAACATTGTCTAGGATGCTATGGCTACTTCTAAACATGTAATTTATATAAGTCTTTATATGTGTAAAACTTGCATGTGGGCCAAAGATGAATAACAAGCTTGCATGTGGGCGAAAGTCTTACTCAATTAGTTTCATAATATAACCTTATGATAAAACTATTAAATTATGTTCCTTTTCTTAATTCTTATGGGTAAATTAAGAAATATAATTTGATATTTCCTAATTGATTATACAAATATAACAAAAATTCTTGTGGGATAAAAATTATATATAAGTATAATCAATTACAATATTATGTTTAATTCCTCATCTGATCTTAAATAACTTAATATATCATTTTAATTAATTAAAGATGCTATGACTAATCAATAATTAATTTAAATTATAAAATCACTAGACAAATAAAATTATTTCTTCACCAAACAAACTCCTTTAGTTTTTAATTAATATCAATTGATGCCTCTAAAGAGAATGTGATGAATCCAAAGTTAAGAAATTAATTGTTAGTTAAAAACCACATTTTCCCTAGAGTATTATGGCTATCGATTTCTAAATGTAAATAAAACTTTTATACAATGTAATGATTCAACTTCAAATACTCGAATACAAAAAATTCATAACATGCATAACAGTAGCAATTGAATCATTCTCTCAATATTCATCAATTAACAAATAATATTATTTCAATAGCAATTATCATGTAATTAACATAACAATTGCATGTTCATAATAGTCCTAACATGCGGCATATCCCATTCAATAATAATTAAATGAAAATCAATTTAGTATTAAAATTAAATTAATAGTCATTAACAATGTAACGAATACATCAATGACAAGCAATCAACGCAATAGTAATTTGGTTCAAAACCACTAAATCCCATGGTGGTATCAAATTTGATTATACACCTCCCTGTGTACAATTGCTCTTTAAGTATCAACAATAGCATATTGCAATTTTGCAAGTTGCCTTATGAGAGGAATCTTAATAGAGAAGCCAAAATAACCATGCCAATGGGTCTGATATTGAAATATAAAAACTTCACGAACGTGATGGCAATATACATTGCATTGTAATAAAACAAAACCACACGACATTGAAGCCATTGCTTGAACCATTAATTCATAATTTTTTTTAATCACGTTGATGTAAGCATGATAGCAATTGAAGCACACAGATTTAAAGCTATACAACAAAATTAACCATGCATATTGCTTCATGTTGGAATTTTAATGTTTCGAGAAAAAGATTTCCTATGTTTGCAATGTTAATTTCTTTTCTGTTTTGCTCAGAGATAACAGAAATGTCCAACAAGGATTGTTGGATGATTTATGTGGGATCAGTCTCTCTCTCAAGATGCTTATGGGGTTGAAGCACCTCAAGGAAGAAGAAGATCACAACAGAGATGCACAACACGATTGTCGTGCAGTGTGAATGGAAAAGAGAGAGTCAGAATTGTGTGTACCTTTCACCATGAAGGATACTCTATTTATAGGATACTGACCTGGACCCTGATGGATTGACGGTTGAAGCCCACTATCTTTTACCAAGATATTCGGATATCTAGATAACTGAAAGATAGCAGTTGTGATATTATATCTTCTGTTCATTAATGGTTATGATAATGGGTTGAGAATTTAAATATTTGAATTATAGATAATTGGGCCTATATTTGTTTATCCGTAACAGATGTCCCTCCGCCCGGTTATCTAGTACTCTGGATGACCGGGATGTATCAGTAGATAGGTCCGTATGTTAAGTTCAGGAACTCCAAGCCGACGTAAGTTACTATCGTTTGCCCCTTGCCGAGATAAACAGCCTGGCTGACGAAGCTCTTGTAAGTCATTTCCAATCATTGTCGAGCTATCTCTTGTCTCTTCAAAGTAGCCTGAATAGCTATGATTATCGGGAAATGAAGCGACTTCATTCTTACAATTGACACGTGTCCCGATTATTTAATACTGTCATTTCTTTGCACGCTTTAATCATTTTCTTTCTGCAACAATGACACCTTTGCCCCTTCCATGTCTTTCCACATCCACCAGTTACTTACTCCAAACCTTTTGTATTCTGGCGGTTATTTTCCTTTTTGTCTTATATGCCTTTTTCCCTTTCATTTCTTCTTGGTACTTTATTTCGCTCTTTCATCTTTGCAACTTCCGCATTATCATCCTCACTTGCGCCTTCCATCTTTGTTCTTTGCTCTTCACTGTCGCTCCCCATTTCTTCAACCTTTTCTCATTCCAGGTATTTTCCTTTCATGCTTTTCTCTTACTTATAATCATTTTAGTTTTCCGTTGGCCATTTTGTTCCGCGCGAGTCTTGAGTTTCACTAATCCTCCATTTATTCTTTCTTTGTTTTCCCATTATTTCTATTTCTTGTTCATTTCCATTGTAACCCTATTCCATGAAATACTCACCTGAGGAAGAAGAGTGTATCCGTAGAACTGTTCCTACTCGTTCTGCATTTTGGTTTTTCGGTATCCCTCTTCCCAAAGAGGAGAAGAAAAAGGCCCTTCTTCAGATGCCCTCTGGTTCTAGTAGTTCAAAAGCCCCTATTCCCAAACCTCCCAACGCTTCTAGGTTAGGGTCATCATCACACCAAAGGTCTAGGATACTTCCATCAGAACCTAGGGTTCCCTCTAGGATTCCCATATCTTCGAGTAGTACCCCTTCAAGTGATTCTGGAAACAATCATGTACCTGAGCCACATTTCGAAACTCGATTTGAACCTTGTTCAAAATGTCTCGACGAATTTTTATACTTAGCGAGCATTGATCTCAATAAACAAGCCGATGCTTTACTTGATAGATGCCGACATAATCCCGTTATTGTACCTAAGCCCCTCCCAAAAAAGACCAATATTCCAGTCTTAAACAGATCAGGTCTTGGGGCTGAGGTGCCAATTTCTGTCGAAGATACCCCAACGTCGGTTCGAGCTTCGTTGGATCTGAGTTCTCCTTTGATGATCAATTTCCCAGGTATTTTACTAATTGCCATTTTTTCTACTGTCGTAGGTAATTATGGAATTTTAAGTAATAATATAAAATGATAATTCATCTGGTTGTTTTGCACATTTGAAGCATGAATTTAACTGAATTAGGGCACTTATCACTCAGAAACTTGTTAGACTTTTGGCAAGCGTACCAATAGCCGTTGTAAGTTACAAAATTTATAAAAGTTCGTCTCCACAGGGACTTGTCCTACTCAGTTAATCTAAATAGAATTCAACAATTGAATAGTTATGTACAACGAGTATGGTCAAAGTTTTGATGGTTTTTATGGAAATAATGAAAGATTACGAAAGATTACGGAAGCTGATAAAACGATTTTAATTAACTAAAGAAAAGCGTAGGATTGGATTTCATCATTCATACTATTGGCCTTGGGGGTGCTTGGGTATTTATAGGGGGTGGCCTGGTCGAGTTTGGTCGCCCAAGCGACCAATTCCTTCATGTTTTACTCGCTTGGGCGAGTAAAAGCCCAACTTGCACGTCCACTTGGCCACTTGAAGGCCCAATTGCAGGTGTTGCTCGCCCAAGCGAGCAAAATACACTACATTCACTCGCTTGGGCGAGTTAAATGTACTTCCAGAAGGTTCTTTGGGCCTAATTTGCTTTCTGCACCTCCCAGGTTTGCTTTTATAAGTCATTTTTGCTTGCTTTATGTGTACGAAAGCTTCGGAAGTCCATGGAATCTATCAAAATACAAAGCATGATTGGATTAATCTTCCATAATATAAGCTACAACTTTTATACAAGCATTAGGTGCTATTTAACTAGGTTTAGGGCAAATTTATAATCAAATCTTCTGAAATCAAAAGATAAGTGTCTACATTTGAAGCATGAATTTAACTGAATTATGACACTTATCACTCCCCCTAACCTAGAATCTTGCTTGTCCTCAAGCAAAGTAAAATAACATTACAAAAAATAAGAGTATAAGTAATATATAGAAAATACTTTTTATATGAACATGTTTTTATAAAGAATCAACTTACAGAGTGATCAGAACATATTTTCAAATAATTAACCTTGAGAATTTGAAACAAAAGATGGAATTTACAAAACCGAATGAGATTAAGATCCATTCACATTTCATTTCTAAAGAACATTAGAGGAAACATGTGCTTGATTTAAAACAGAGGAAAACCTCTCGAAGGTGTTTATTTCTCACAGGTGAGTGTTTATTCTCAATTCCAACACTGATACCTTATAGATTAATTTTGCAATTCATTTCCCATCAAATCAAAGTTCATACTTATCATGGATCATTAGGGCTTTTGCGGTTGGGCCTGGCTTTGAAAGAAATCTTGGTTTTTCTGGATGTTCAAAAAGACCTCGAGAATAGGAGAGCAAGTAAAGATAAAACAATTAGATTATCACTTCTTATTTCTTCCTTTTCTTCCAAGATATCCATGTTTATCAATTTTCCATTTCATGCAAATACTTTGTACAATACTTCAAAACACAAGGAATTTGTTTCCTTTTCATTTTTCTTTTCTTTTTCTTTTTTTCTTTTCTTTCTTTTCTTTTGCTTATCACATGAATAACATATAGCCACAATTAAAGTTTTTTCATCACATGAGCTACCCAAAAAGTTTCCATCAACAAAATATTTCCCTTTTTGCTCTCTTAACCTAAGGTAAGGTAAGGAATTCTTATCCTAGGATAGGGTTCCAATAAATATTATGTGTTTGGCTCAAAAGGGTTTGCAAATGGTAAATCATTATATATACGTTTGGGATAGCTTTTTGGCCAGTGGCTTAAAAATTTGTTCAAAAAGAAAGAAGGCCTAAATCATATCCATGCATCATATGTTATGACAATTAGAAATTCATGCAAAATCAATTACAAATCATATCAGTGCGGACACTCAATGTAATTTGTATGGTGACACTCACTCACTAGGCTTAAGGACTGTTTTTATGTTCAAATCAAATCAATGTTTCAAAAGATGTTCTTTATTAATTCCATGTAAAACTATCTTGCATTCATTTTGATATTTGAAAACCCATTCATTTGTTTTTCATTCTCAAAGTTTCCAAAACATCATTTTGTGGTGTCTGATCCAAAAACAAGTTTCAAAACATTTATATTTGTTGATTCTTTTCAAAACATGTTATATCAGTTAAGCCCCAAAAAGATTTATACAACTATGTTAACAAAACATCTCTTTGTGCAATACCAAAAAGAATTATAAAAGCACACAACTATTTAAGCAAACATAGTAACTAAATAAACAAAGTACTGAATTTAAACTACAAAGCAGTAAAGAAATTTAAAAACAATGTCACTAATTTTTGAAGATCATGGTTGAGGAGCTCGATGTCCTCCATTCAGATAATCAACAGGATCTGCCACATTTTTCATCCTTACCTGTTTTGCCTTTTTCTAACAAAATGGACCTGTATCCAAGTTCTAACAAAATAGATGATACTTTCAAAAAGATAAGTATAAACTTTTATTTTAAAAAGACATATAACATCAAAACAACAAAAATTAAAAAACACTGGGTTGCCTCCCAAGAGCTCTTCTTTAACATCGTATTAGCTGGACGCCTTTGCTATGGCTTTGGCTCCCAGCAATTGGACAAAAATGATGAGCCTTTGGCTTTTGTATTTTCCTCCAATATTTTCACCAGTTTCTTTTCTTTTTCAGAGAGCATTGATTTATTGATAACTAGTTTCTTTAAATTTCCTGCAAGGAAAACATTGTTAGCATGTGGAGGTACTGCGTTTACCTTTATTGGTGATTCTTGATTTTTCTCTTCCTCTAACAATTCCGCAAAGAGAGTTTGCTAGTAAGGAATTTCCTTAAAAGCATCTGGTTGTTGGAGATGATCTAAACTATCTTCTTCTTCAGATTCACTCATCTCGTTCAATGCTTCAGTTGATATTTTCTCTGAACGATCTTTTCCTTGAACTAACTTCTTGGAGTCAGAAATTCCTCCATTCAAGACATCCACTCTAAAACATCCTCTTGGTTCTTTTGGATCATCATGTGTTTTTGCTGAAGAGGGTCCACTTCTGTTTTCAGACACTTGTTTTGCAAATGGCCATCTGCATAAACTGCGTTAGAGTATCTTCCATTTTTGATATTCTATCAGGCTGAGCTTCTTGTTGTTGTGGTGGTGGAACCCTATTTGAAGAACCTGCATAAGAGTTGTTAGAAGGACCTGCAAAAAAAGAGTTAGTTGGACCATGATATGCATTATCATTTTGTTGCTTCCAGCCATAAGGCTGATTTGAGCCTGGACCACCTATGTAGCCTTGGTAATTTCCTTGAAAGTTCTGTTGAGCTCTGGTCTGATTTTGCACATGATGGGTCTCCCCTTGTTGGCAATCATGAGGTGCTTATTTAATTTGTTGAGGAAGTTGGCCTATCTGTTTTGTTAAGGCCTCTAATTGTTGAGTCAAGAGTTTATTTTGAGCTAGAATTGCATTCTGAGTATCCAACTCAATTACACCTTTTCTTTGAATCGGAGATCTATCATGATGAGACTGGTAATCACTGGCTGCTATGGAGTCAATGATTACAATTGCTTCCTCCAGGCTCTTGGACATCATTGTACCTCCAGCTGAGACATCAAGCATCATCTTTGTTTGAGGTTTCAAACCACTATAGAAAATATGTAGTTGTGCAGCATCATCAAAGTTATGGTTTGGGCACTTCCGCAGTAGTGATTTGAATCTTTCCCATGTTTCACAGAGAGGTTCATTAAATCCTTGGGAAAAAGTAGTAATTGCTGATTTTGCACTTATGAATCTAGATAGAAGAAATAATCTGGCAATGAATTTCTCCTCCACTTCTTCCCAAGTGCTAAGACTTTTGTTTGGTTGTGATTGAAGCCAAGTCTTTGCCTTACCAGTCAAGGAGAAAGGAAAAGCTCTGAGATAGACAGCTTCAGCATCTACATCAGAGGCTCCCATGGTACTGCACAGCTCCATGAAGGTAGACAAATGAGTGTATGGATCTTCATGATCTAGTCCAGCGAATGATGTGATCCAATAAGACTGAGTAATGCAGGCTTTAATTCCACAACCTTCTTACTGAAAGGAGGAATGACTATGCTGTTGTAATGCTTTGGTCTTTGTTGATACGCATAGTCACCAAGTGTTCTCCGTGATGGTCTATTTTCTTCTCCCCCTCCTTTATCAACCATAATATAAATTACAGGTGGCTTTACTGGTGAAGGAGAATCAAAATAGAAGAAGATTTACTCGGTAGATTTTTGATTGTTTTGTTTCTTTTCCTTTATGGTCTTCGTAATTTCTAAATTTAATAATGATGTATCTGCAAGAAATTTACTTCAACAAGAAAAAGGACAAACTTGCAATAATTCGTAAGTACCGAGGTTAGGAAAAATAAAACAAAATAAAACACAAGAGAATTTATACAAAATTAAAATAACAAAAACAAAGAAAAAGTCCTATTCAACTGAAAAATTAAATTTGAAAGAACTGAGTGAGTGACGCAAGTCCCCGGCAACGGCGCCGGAAACTTGTTAGACTTTTGGCAAGCGTACCAATAGTTGTTATAAGTTACAAAATTTATAAAAGTTCGTCGCCACAGGGACTTGTGCTACTCAGTTAATCCAAATAGAATTCAACAATTGAATAGTTATGTACAACGAGTATGGTCGAAGTTTTGATGGTTTTTACGAAAATAACGAAAGATTACGAAAGATTACGGAAGCTAATAAAACGATTTTAATTAACTAAAGAAAAGCGTAGGATTGGATTTCATCATTCATACCTCGGTATCCAATTAATATTACCATGTATAAATCATTTTCTATTATTACTGATTCACACATTAATTAACCTCGAATCGATCCCTCGCAATAGAGTTCTAAGGATATTTACCGAATATCGATCCCTCGCATACAAAGTAAATAACCCAGCATTACAGTCATAATCGCATGCTATTTGCAATCTAAACGTTATGCTCTATTACTAGCAACGTAATGTAAAGAGTAAAATTATTCAGTTCAAATCCTAAAAGTACTTTCCAGTTAAACTTAGAATCTAATTCATGAAACTAGTGATCAAGTAGAATCAAGCATTAAGAACGGAATAAAATTACCAATAATAAATAGAAAAGACTTATGCATAAATAAATATTAAAAGAGATACTTAAAAGTAGAAGATTACATCCAATCCTTTAAGAGAAACTAACCAAGCATGGAGAGAACCTCCTTAAGAGAAGAATTGATGAAGGGCCCCATCAC